>CM023452.1:187368183-187554222 GCA_013339765.2 Haemaphysalis longicornis
CGTACCCTCATTTTCCTGTTCTGATATATATATATAAAGACAGAAAATAAGGGTTGGCAGTCAAGAAAACCTCAGAAAGCAAAGGGAGGTTGTGGTGGGTCATAGAAAGAGATGACGAATTTTTTAGTCGAAAAGAAAGTGGTGAAAAAATGCCCGCCGGGTGGGATCCGAACCCACGACCTCCAGAATACCGGTCTGGTGCGCTGATTCGCTATATAATATATATATATTTCTGATTCGCTATATATATATATATATATATAATATATATATATATATATATATATATATATATATATATAATATATAACCCGAATCGCTTTTTTTTGAACGCGCTGAATCCAAACCGGAACTGAACAGAAAAAAAGAAATATGGGGATATCGGGTTGATGATAACGTGTGGTCAGTGTCATTAGGTTTTTCTGTCCTTCACGCACCATCACCTTCGCACTCTCTCGCGCACGTTTTCCTTCAGATGATTGAAACGCTACAAACGCTCTCTTCGTGGTCACAACATGGCGAAACGACTGCGCCCCATGATTGCAGTGGCATGTTGCTGCTGGTCAAGCAAGCAGGGTGCAAGGCTGGGCAAAAAAAAAATGTCTCACTCTCGGCAGTCTGCAGGATCCTGCAGCATCGACTCTGCCATTCCCTCGCTGGGACGGTGCAGAAACCTTGAGGACGCGAAATTGCTGCACTGCGAACAGCTCAAAGGTTCAAACCAACATGTGGCCACTTGTAGTACCTCAAAAGTGTAGAAATATTGGCTGGTTGGTACATAACCGTACGAATCAGAACAACAGCTCTTCGGAGTGGACACATACAGAGGCACACACTTGCGCTGACCATGTAAACTCTGAGTTCTTTATGAGTTCGGGAATTATCTTTATACAAGCGAAGCGAACCATCCGCAACGAGAAAAAGAAGAGGCACCACAGAAATACGTTTCTAAAATGCACAACAGGACGATAGCAGGACAGACTTACCAAGCTAGAATTTCGTGCGTTAATTCGAAATTCGAGAGATGGTATTCTTTCAATCGAACGGTTCTTCATGCACGTTTGAATTGCTGATTCCCACTAGTGTCTTAAATTCTATCTATAGTGTCTTGTACAGAAAATCGGTTCTTCACAGGCGGATGGGGCACCCTTTTGTGTGTGCGTGGTTTACGTAAAATTTGTTGTAGATTGTTTCTTTTTAAGAATGCAGGTAGCATTCCCTCTTGGTTGTCGTGGCACCAAGCCAGACAACGCTGCCGCTTTTCCTTTAACGCTTAATGGGCCATGAAACCAAAGCTCTACTATGTCTTATTTGAAACAACTCATCACCATCATCATCAACATAAACAACAACAACAACGACAGCCTATGTGGTCCACTGCAGGCGAAGGCCTCCCCCATTGACGTCCAGCCGCGTCTATCCCACGCTTCCAGAGTTCATTCTTTGCCTACGAACGCTCTTATTTCATCTCTCTATCGAGTTAATGGCTTTCCCTTCCAGTCCCGCCTCTCGGTGTCCATTATGTGCTCTTGCGGTCCACGTGTTGTCAGTTCGTCGTACCACATCGCCTGCATAAGTACATAAGTACATCTCTTTTTTATATCTTGAACTATGATACCTTATATTCGGGTTTGCCCCCTAATGCAGTATGCTGGTTTTCTGTCCTTAAGCGCTAACCCTAGAATATTTGCACCATGGTACGTTGGGCGGACCTAAGCTTGCTTTCTAGTTTTTTAGTAAGGCACCATGTTTCCGCTCCGTATGTCATCATCGGCAGGATGCTTAGTTGAACACCTTTCTTTTGGTAACTAGGCTTTGGTAACTCCCTTAACCCCATTGTAGCCTCAAGGACTTTTGCAACGAAAAGAGATGATAAACAGCGAAAAACTTTCCAACTTTCTCCTCCACAACATCATCAGTGACGCAACAGGGAAATAACTTCAACACAATTGGCAGTTTGTAAACTGGTTGTTAGCATCCAAGCGGTGCAATAGCAGGGAAGAAGAGGCACCACTAAATCCCACAGTCGTGTCTCTTGCGGGTGGCTTGATGCATTCTCTGGCACGACGTAAGGTAAGGGTGAAAAAGTGGCCGACAGTGTATAGTTAACTTCCATTGGAGCAAGAGGGAAAAGGAAAAAAAGTGGTGGTGAAGCGTCCCTAGTCCATGATGCCTTTTTGACCGGGCCGACTCGATGGGCCGAGAAAAAACACAGCCTCTGGCTGGCCGGGTCCGGGTTGTTCAGATCCGTTTCCCACTTCTCCGGGTGGGGAATGGGGTGGCTTAGGGTAGTGGTAACAGGAGTATACCAGGTGGGATACAGGGAGCGGGGTGTCGAAGTGTTGGCATTGACGGGGTAGATAGTGGGTGCGATCTGGTGGAGGATGACGTGATTGTAGAAGGTACCGGTCTGAAGGCGATGACAGATGGTGGCTTGCTGGTTGGTTAGGGAGCGGTGTGGAGGAGGGTGGACGCATCGAGTAAGGGTGCAATGAGATAGAAAGGAGTTGTACGTTTATCGAGGGGATTTTGAGGTCTGGCGTGTTCGTGCGGGAAAGTGGGATCACTTCACCATCGGTGGAGAATTCCCGGGAGTGCAGAGCTCTGGCTACGTTTTCCTTAAAATCTAGCCTAATTTTTTAAAGTTGACTTCAAAATTGCATTTGCTTATTAAAAAATACAGCAGTTTGAATAAACGAAAACTGCATTTTACTTTTATGCTGAAGTAAGAAACAAAACTGTTTTTACACTTCGCTAATATATATATAATATATATATATATATATATATATATATATATTATATATAATATATATATATATATATATATATCTATATATATATATATATATAATATATATATATATATATAAAATATAATATTATATATATAATTTTATATATACGTTCAAAATCCTTGGGTGTACAAGAGAGGTTAATTTTGGTTTTTGGTTTTGAAATGTTTTTAAAAGCGCGCCCTTTCTTTACGTCTCCCACAGACTCCCCCGTCCGTTGGTGCGATCAAGGCTTCGCACACATTATTCGGAAGACCGGCAGGAAGGCTGGGAAACGTATTCGGCGTGCGTGCTGTCCCCAAACAGACCACTGTCCCACCGATCGGCCCCAACAGGTACATCAAAATTGAAGGCAGTGTCCTGCCATCATCCTACTATAGCCTCCCAGTATTCCGTCTCACGCAGTCAAGAGAGTATGCAGTCCGTGTCAAGGCATGCGCTCGTGACACCTGCAGTAAGGAAGTGGGAACGATGTTCCGAACTCCGCCGTCAGGTGAGAGAAAACACGCGTATTCAGCATTCCGAAATAATAAAAATTTATTCTTATCTGTGCAGATTTTGCCTAAGAAAAAATGTTCGTAAAGGGTGAAACACATTGCGGAGAAACGACGCGTTTCCCCATGCGATTTTTGTTCTTTTGCGAAACCGGCCGTGCCGCCTTCGTACATGTTCCTGATCGCTGCAGGACCGGTTACCGTAGAGGGAAAGCGCTTGCAGAATGCTTTGTTCTCCGCTCGTGTGTTCCGTCCTTCAGCGACACTTCTTGAATAGTTTGCCTCTGTCTAGGCCCCGCCTCAGATTTAAAAAATGCACGGGAGACATCCTGACCGGTTGACTTCTTTCTCAGTGTTAGGATTAATCACGTTGTTATGACTGGCTCTGAGTCAATTTATCGTATAGTATCAACACGCACATGATGAGAATGACGTTTTCTTCAGGAAATGAATGTGTACACACGCCTCAACTCTGAAAAGTATCCTTTTGATATATGCCGGAGGGGTGGTGATAGTTTTCATTGATAGACCGATTCTGATGCACTCAGCACACACAACGCATACATCGATGCACATTCATGTAACCACCGTCACATAATTTTTATGTAGTTTTAAGACTCGTAGAGTTTATTGAAACAGCGCTCAAGCTTTGTAAAGCGGTTTTGATCTGGATAAACATGCACTGTCCTGTTTGTTCTAGTTTCATATACTGCTTTCCTGTTCTGAGATGTCGACAATTTATAGTACAATGTATCGACAAGAAATTCCGTTTTCGTTTAAGAAGTTGTTACTGCACTAAAACCTTGTACAAGCCTGCGCGGTTTTGGTCTTTGTTGTTTAAAACTTTTTTCTTCTGTGCTTTTTACCCCAGTCATACCCGTACCGGAGGTCACGAAGGTTTTGTCCAATGACTCCAAGTCAATCTACCTGGAATGGAAGAGCCCTTTCATGGAGCAATTAGCGAAGCTGAGTCCGGAGTTCCAAGTTAGGGTTAGCGCAGTACGCTTTTTTAGAATGGTTTCAACGGCCGAAAAAGCGCTTAAAATAGGCAATCTGAGTGCCGGCACGTCGTTTGAAATTGAAGTGCGTATGTCTCTGGAAGTCGCTCCGGGAAAGAGGAAGTACGGAGGCCCCGCAAAAGCCGAGATACGCACTTGGTCCGAGGGTAAGAAACGCATGAAACAGTAAGTTTTCTGCCTCTGCCATTTTTAGCATAGCAAGAGTGGTGTTGAGTATGGCATTTCAGGGAGTGAAAACCCTGACTTGTTGTTGAAGATCCCATCAAGTGTAAACGTCTGGTTCCCTGAAAACCGGAATACCCTCATAGCCTGAGCTGATACTTTTAGTATATTTCTGTCCTCGTTTTCAACTTATAAAGATCATTTTGCGCTGTTTTGTTTAAATATCAAGTAATTTAAATTTTTTCCTTGTTGTGCCAATACTTCCTTGTCCCACCTTTATGCTTGGCGACTTCCTCCCTGCGTCATTTTGGTCGTCTCTGGATGCGACCTCGTGTCTGTGCGACCTCGTGTCTGAAGAAGCGGTTCTTGTATTGCGCCCAGTCAACAAATTCAAGTTACTGTACACAATTGCTATAGGTGTGCGAATAGCCAGTTTATTCAGAAGATGGTTACTCGGCAAACTATTCCTACAGGCAGATTAGAAATATTTTGCAGTTAGCGATTAGGAGGTTGAGGTTATGTAAACGCAGATGTACACCGCTTTTCCAGCTATAAAAATTTACGTGCTTACTGTTGTGGTAAGCAAACATTATTTGATTGCTTTAAACCAAATTTACACGTCCGTACCAAGGCCCTCAGCTCTTATAGCCACGCAGTGGACGGTACCCGTTCACACCATCAAGTATCGAACGGGGGGTGGAAGTAATATAATTCCGGAAGTACCTGCTCCCGGATGCAGTCACGCGGCACGTGGAGCGAGGCTATAAAATTCACTCGGTTTAGTCTAACAGCGATTGCTTCCAGTTGAGTACTTTTTTGTGAAGCCAGACACTAGGATCACCACACAATTGGAACACCACGCACTGTATACTCCAAAACGCCTCGCATAACTCACGCGCTTTTTGCTGTCGATGGCCTAGGATGTGGCATTTCTCAAGCAACGGCATGCATCCACATCTATGGCAATGCACAGCAAGATGTCTACCAGCAGACTCTTTTAGCCCAATAGCGTGTTCACGCAGACGGTCGTTTATGCAACGGGCTGTCTGGCCTATCTAGCATTTCGTTCAAGTTCATGGGATGACGTACAGAATTCGGGACTTGCATTGCATTGTTTCCGGGTGTGCCGTTTCTTCACAGGGCTATTGCTGCACAAACGTGGGGGTTTGTTAGCGGCCACCACACGAACGCTGTACGTTTCCTCTATTTATTTAGTGATGTGCCATATCTTGTGTACATAAGGAATGGCCGGCGGGCTTAGCAGGCTGCTCGCGGCTCGCTTTATTGTTAGTGCTGGTGTCGCAAAGCAGGGATTTAAATTCACTCTATACTGTCTGGCTAGGAAAATGCGCATTAATCAACCTGTAAATATGCAACGTGAAACTTGCATGAACTGTATGCTCGCACGACCGCCTGATGGCCACCGGTCGGGCACACTTTATTTTACTTCTCACTTGAACACACGGCTTCGCTTGAACAGTCTTTATTCCTTCCAATAAACAGTTCCTCTCGCCCCAAGTCTGACAACCGAAGGCTTTGAAACTGCGCCCAACGTTGCTGCACTGTCATGGACTTTCGTCAACAGCTCTGTCACGCATGTACAAGTAAGTAGAAAGCTATCTTTACTTTGGTCCCAGCTGTTTCCTACCACAAATATGCCAAACATGAGGAATGTTGCTACACACTATTTCTTCGGGACAAAAGCCGCGTGCAAAAAAATATTCTTGACCTTACCATACATTCGTCGACTCCTCCGAATGTGCCAATATTCCTGCATGTTGAGTCGACACATATCCGTAGTAAGCTATGCAAATAGAATCAAGAAGTTAAATAAGGAAATAAGTTACATTGGAAAAACTAGAAACCGCTGATTATAAAACAAATCTGTACAGTCTGCACAATTACACGAACCTCGCCAACGGGGTAAACTGTTTCTATGCTAAATCTGGTAGTACGAAACTAAAGTTAAAAACATACAATATGTAAATTTTTATGCGCGCGGAAATCTTCATTCATGCTGCAGTATACTGGGGGGCCGGGAAAGAGAGTATGCGAAAGAAAATGCCTGAAAAAATTGTAAATATGCGCGGCACTGTGCCAGTGTGAGGAAACTGCGGCATAGGTCGATAGGATGGGGTAGAAAGATGCGAGTAGATGCAATAATTAACTTCAATGTCACGGAAAAGCAAATAAAATTTTTTATTCCTCTAACCAGCGCAAAGCTTCAGTTATATCTAAAGTATAATAACGAACTTCCTTGCGTAGATGAAAGTGAAACTTTGATTCTAGGAATGTGAATTGCGGGTTAACAGAGGAATGTGTGATGATGTTTTGGGATGTAAGAAACGGGAATCTAGGCAGAATATTGGCGCTATACAAAGGTTTTAACCGATCGCATGGAACCGCACACTGAATATTACATATTACAGGTGCAGTTGTCAGGGGCGCAGGTAAAGGTTCTATTATCTTTATAGTGACGCCATTCCTTTGATTCCTCCTTGACGACATACCCCGAAAAAAAAACAATCTTTAACAGATAGTTCGCCTGTAAGGAAATTGAGAAACCACGCAAATTTTCCTAGATTAGAGCGCGGCTAAAAACTCCCGTTCGTACATTAACTAGCTTTAGCATCGACGTGATTGTTACTCAGTGAACGTAGACCGCAGTGCAATCGAAATAAGAGCGTAGCGGGGACTGAATGACGGTGATAGCGAAGAGAGCGCAAGGATGAAAGTGGAGGAAAGTACAGCGAAGCCAGAGGATGAAAGCTCAAAAGGAGAATGTAGCGAACGACCGAGGAACACGGCGGAGTGCCGCAGGAAACGACCCCCTGAGCGGCGACCCGATAAGAGATGGCGCCCGAGCAGCTTGTGGTAATCCATTCACCGGTGACTTAATCTGTAAGGTAGGCGGTGAGCGCGTTAATTCATACCACAATTGGAACGCAGCGGTGCAGGAGTGGAAGTCTGCCTGCGACGGCTAAGAGGCGGCACTAGAGTACATGCGCCTTGGAAATTCTTTCACGGCGGCTCCTTAGTTACAACTACCCAATTAAATTTCAAGCGAAGGCGAATGGTCACTGCGCTATCTTTGGTGGCTCGCCCGCGATGATAGAACCCAGTTGACACCTCTACTAACTAAAACGTCCCTCCACAATCCCGTCCATCCCTTCCCAATGAGCTTAACCTGCAGTGCGTCGTACAGCTCCCGTGTACCTGTGCATATAATGGGTAGTTTTTATGGTTGCGCAATACAAATGACCGCGGAAGTCTGACAAGACCACATAGCCCTAAGCCTAAAGGGTTTTCCGAATAGTCGCATTTTTTACAGCGCAGCTAATAGGCCACCATTGAGCATAACGGGGCCTAAAATTCGCTGGGTAATTCTCGGAACTGCGCCTATAAATGGAGCGCGATAACATGCTCTTGCCAACCTCCTCGATTCAGCGCCTACCGAAGCTGAATAAGGTACTCGTCACCACAGAAGCAGTTGTTCGGTAACGTGACTCTCCTTCCGGCGGTGCCACCTGCTCTCTGGTTCCATCCGCGTCCACTCTCCGTTGACGAGGCGCACACCGTGTGTAGCAGCGACAGGTGTTCGGGTACGTTGCCCAAATTCTACACTGCACCGTGCGTTCTTTGTCCCACGAAAATGTGGCAATTGACTAAAAAGCCCAATACAAAATGTGCTGTGAACTGGGGATGCTGTTGACAGTCGGCTAACTCTGAAAACATGGGGGAACGGCCTGACAGCAAGTGCCGCGGACAAACGGCCTTCCCATACTGAGGAAACGACGCGGGCTAGTGAAACTGCATTTAGTCAGTCACGTATGACCCCGTGCTTTTCTGTAAACCAGCGGACCCAGGGTGGTGCGAAACTAAATGTCAGCTGCAAAATAACGTGGCCACAAAATTGAAGGTCTATCTTACTCGCAATGTTGCACGGCTGCCAACTCTCAGCTTGCTGTCGGTCTTAGCAGGGCACAGCCATGATATCACACATAATTGTCAGTAATAAAATCTCGCCCTATCGCGATAAGCACTGAGCAGTTTTCTCATTCATTACATGAGCCCCTCCCATTTCCCCTCCAGATGCCTTATTTAGTTACTAAAAGTGCTAGAGCTCAGGAAATATCGTTATACTTTCACCGTGTGCTCTTTGACTCCCAGATTAGCGTCGACGGGACCGCGTTCGTGAATTGCGTAAGGGCAAACCACTGCGCCGTCGTCGTGCTCTACGGCTGGGACTCCTCCTTCAAGGCCGGGTTCGTCCAGATCTCTCGCCTGAGCCCGTGCAAGAGATACGAAATCGCTCTCAGAGGATGCAATGCTCAAGGTTGCGGCCACGCTACCAGAGTGCCTGTTACAACAGCAATATCAGGTACCGTGCGCGTCAACTTCAGCACCAATCGTCATCATTGTGTCCCTGTTATAGGGTGGATGGGTTTATAGCGCCCCCACAAAAGACATTCTAGGGTCAACGGTTGGTCTGAGTACACAACATGTGCTGTTTCAAGCCCGGGCCCTAACTACCTTTTTAGTTGATAAAAAAGTCTGGGAAAATATGTGGGCCTTGTAGGTTTCCCGCTGTGTGCAGTCGGAGCCGTCTTGTTTGCCGTGATAAACCTCATACTGACCTCGCCTAAACTTTCTTCGGCTTGTGGGCTAACGTACTGCATAGCAGAGGACCGCGGCTAACTTCGCCACAGGACCCTGGGAATGCAGTACACAACATGGCCGGGTGTACGTGCCGCGTGTAGTCGGCCAGACCGGCCGCTGTCTTAATGTACGCCTGAGGGAGCATCATTCCTCTTTGAAAGGAAAGCCCTACACACCCCCTGGCGCTGCACTGTTCAAATGCGGTTGTCAGCCAAAGCTTCCCCAACACGAGTTTTTTTTAAGCACAGAGACCGTGCCACCAGGGAACTTGCAGAAGCCTTCCATATCCGGATTAAGGGTTCCGATTTATAAGTCACCCGTCGCTGAGTATTTTAGATAAAGAAGTGCAACTTCTTAAGGAGGGGGGAGAGGAGAGGAAAGAGAAGAGAAACGAGAAGGAATGGGGCGGTTTCTTGTACGCCGTACGCATGGCGAAGGGCACACGTGCTGGGTTGTTCGTCTGGGGGTGGTATAAATGTTTTGTTTTCAATAAAACTTTCAGTTGATAGTAAGCCCTGTGTCCGTTCCCTTTCTCGTCCCTGTAAAATTTTTGCGCTAAGTTTCACTCATGGAAAACGTTCACCAACTAGCTCGTCTCCTCCATTTTGGCTCCGTTCGCTCGCTTAAACCGTCAGGGACTCAGACATCTGTCATCGCAGTCACTGGAAAAGAGGGCCTGCCCCGGGACTCCATGACCTAATCTCTCAGCAGAGTCCCTTGGAGCCAACTGGGTTCTCCGTCATCGGGCATTGGGAGTAGATCCCAAACCAACCGATTCCGACCAACTTGCCCAGTCGCTCCCCGGGGAACGCTCGCACACCCCCAAAGGTCAGTTTAGAGGAGTTGAGGTCTCCCCCAGTCGGGAGAGGGTGGCGCGTAGGAGGCGACAAGCTGGTCTTCCTTCCTCCGGCCTCGCGCACAGTTCACGACAAGCCGGTTGGTGCGTCACATGGGGTCAAGAAGATTCGCGACTCACGAGACGCACCGGCTGCCCGAAATATCGGCTCCCAGCTCACCAAAAAATGTGCGGACGAGGCGTAGGGAAACAAGGGTCCCACAGGCTTGAGTCCGCGGAAGCAAACTTCCCTACAACCTCAATTGCAGGCATTGGTTTGAGGAACCCCGTCTTCGAATGACATTGTAAAAATAAAAGGACGGCAACATATAATAAAAAAACGTTTTACATTTCGCCGCTCTAGGCAGCCTGCGATCAAAGCCCTGTTTTTCTTACTACCTTCAGTGCAGTAACGAAGGCTCAATCAAAATAGCTCAGTCCAAAGCACGGGAATATGTGAAGTTACCAGCGGAATTTCTGATCACTAGACAGTTTTGCCAAATTAGTTACACAGGTGTGTTGATGGCTGTAGTACAAAAACTTCCGTTCAAAATTTTTTTCGCGCCGACGCCCAATCCATTCTGGATATTTTGACTTTCACTACAATGACTTTAAAAACTCGGCCAGCAGCGTACATGATCTGTGGCTTACTTTTTAAGATATTGCCTTTGAATGCGTTAACGTTTTATAACGAAAATTGCTAGAAAAATTAGTGTTGGAACTCGTGGATTAGAAGAGAAACGCTACGTCTACAGGAAAAGCTTAAACGAATATGAAGCAAAACAGCGAAATCTGAAAATTACGCTGCTTATATATACAACAGACAGCTGCCCTGTACAGAAAATTGAAAGAACGAATTGCCCGCGACAAAGATACCATGAAGCATCGCTTCCACCTTTTATCAAAACATCACTCGAGAAATTTTGGAAACTGATCACGCCAACACCTCGCTCGGTTGACGCATTCAGGATAAACGGCCAAAGAATATAGAATGAAGGAACCATTTGTTCAGCCTTCAACAACCAATTCAAGACTGTTTTTACTAATGATAAGGGCGTCCTTCCGTACTTTTCAATATCGCAACCCACCCATTCTTCCCTCGGTTATTTCCGAAAATGGTATTTTAGACTTACTGCTAAATCTGGATGTTAAAATATCAACAGGACCAGATGGCATTCACAAGGTCTTTTTGAAACGTTACGCAGAATGGTGTTCTAGCTTTTATTTATTTTGCATACCCGTTCGCTGAATGAGGGCGCGCTGCAAGACCACTGGAATATCGCTAGAATTAGGCCTTTACACAAAGCTGAAGAGCAGTCATGTATTCCAAACTACCATCCAGTTTCACCTATATCAACATCATGTAAAATTCGGAACACCTTATTCCAAAACATATATTTAGTTTTCTTAATTCCCATAAACTACTAACCAATGTTCAAATGAGTTCAGGCACGCCTTGTCAACAAATACTCAATTGCGGGAAAATTATACACGACTTTGCTCAATCAATGAATGGAAAAGCACACGGATGCCATAATTACAGATTTTCAGGAAGCCTTTGACAAGGTTTCTCTTGCCAAGTGCTTCACAACTTAACTTGTATACTGTTGTGGGACATCTTGAAGGTGTGCCTTCAGATGTCCCTTGAAGATGTGGGACATCTCCAAGGTTGTCCCTTCACTTAAACACGGACACTAGGGAAGAAACGACAAACCACAGCGCTGTGGTTTGTCGTTTCTTCCCTAGTGTCCGTGTTTAAGTGCGCTACCTTCAAGATGTCCCATATGCATTACCAACAAGCCCAGTTGTCACTTCTTCTATTGTATACTGTTAAGTGAAAAGCTCCTTGCTTGGATATCACCATACCTGAGAAATCGGCGCCGGTAAACTACTGCTTCTCAACATTCTCTTGTAAACTCAGGCGTTCTTCAGGGATCCGCCTTTGGGCCCCTTTTTTATGTTATATCTAACTGCTGTTGTCGTTGACGTTGCTGTTCACATTAGGTTCGCATTTCTGTTCACACGACTGCGTCTTGTATGAAAAAATCACCTTAATTGAAGGTGAAATTCGACTAAACCAGGACTTTCTAAAAGTAATTTCTTGGTGTGATCAATGGAAGATGCCTGTTAACTTTGCTAAAACAGTCTTCATGAGAATTACCCTTAAGAACCCTTTTGTTTAAGTACTCTACCCACAATAGAATAACGCAATATAAACATCTTGGTATCTCGATTACAAAAAGTCTCCCCTGGTAAGAACACGTAAATTTTGTAGTAGCTCAATTCCTCCGCAAACCTTTCTTCCTAAGACGCTCTTTGAGATCTTTTTCGCCAATTTTTCGTCTCCTCGCTTATTATGCCATCATCTGTCGTATACTAAGGTATGCTGTGATGATATGGGCCTCTTCCTCAGACTGATATTCAAACTCTTGAAAGGGTGCAAAAAAGATTCTTTTATAACTCGTATGATCCTACTTCGCTTACAAACCTGCTTTTGGAAAGCAAATTGACAACAATTCCGGGCCGAAATCGAATATCGCGTTAAAATTTCTCTTCCAGCTGTTAAAAGGTCACTATGCGGTTGACACATCACAGTTTTCACTTTTCGTCTAGTTACGCGACAAAACACGCACAATTCGAATATAGCACCAGTACAGCAACAAAATAATTGTTTGATATATTCGTTTTTTTCCAAGGACAGTCGTGGAATGCAATAATTTAAACAACGGCGTTGTTGCGCAAAGTACATTGTCTGCCTTTGAAGGTTCACTCCAGTATTGATTCTTACGTATGGTTCTAGTTTGCTTGCTTTTTGTTGATTATCTTCTTTTGAAGATTTCACTGAAGTTATTGCTGTACTTTGATTAATTTTCATTGTTGTTTACCACTTACCATTGGTGTTCATTTATTTGTACCATCCCTGTCATCATCTTGTAAGAGATCGCAGTATCAATGGATGGATGGTTAAAGGTTTGTGAAGTTTAAGGAGAAGGGGTAGAAGGGTGTGGCTTAAGCTTCCTTAGGTTAGGCCTCCTAACTCCTGGAGGCCTCATGGCCGGGCTGTCTCCAGGGCGCGCCGAAGAAGGGCGACCTGGCGCTTCGGTCAGGAACTGGTCAGCTCGGACTCGCACTGCTCAGGGGAAGCGGAGAGGGGTGGTGATGCGGGTATTGGGGGCAGAGGGATGTGAAAATGTTGGAAGTCGGGTGGAAAAGAGAAGGGGAAATGTGGGATAGTATGATGTGGTTAAAGTAGGTTTCGGTCTCTAGTCGGCGGAGGATGTAGGCTGTTGGGCGGTGAGGGAAATGTGGGGTGCGGGTATCGCCGTGGGAGTTTGTGTGTGGGAGAGGATGGAGTTGTACGTGGGGTCGAGAGGTGTGGGTCGGGGGGTGGGGGAGTTGGTTGGTCGAGGCGAGGCGAGGGAAGTGCCCGGGTAATGAGTGCGCGGGCTGCGGCGTGGGCCGCCTCATTCCCTGCCAGGCCGGAGTGGCCGGGGGTCCAGATGATGGAGAGGTCAATGTCTTTCAGGAAGGCATTGAAAGAGGTGAATGGCTGCTGGGGGGGAGCCCGGCTTGGTAGAGGCGGCAGGCTTGCTGCGCGTCAGTGATGATGGTCAGGTAGGGTTGGGGCAGTGGGTCAGGGCAGCGTGGTCGATGGCGAGGGACTCGGCGGTGAACGTGGGATGTGGTGGTAGTAGGCCGCTTTGGGGAGGTGGCCCTCGTTGGTGAGGACTGCGATTGTGGTGCTGTGGCGGGGTGAGGACTGCGCGATGTCAGTAGAGCGGGTGTTGGGATCCGTGCCGTAGCGTTTGTCGAGGAATCGGACGCGAGCGTTGCGGCGGCCACGGTTGTAGAAGGGGCACATATGCTTGTAGACAGAAGGACGTGGATGCGTTAACGTATAGAGAGTGGAATACGTTGCGGCGCGTGTGGGATGGCAGGGCCGTGCGTCCGATGAGCTGAAGTACCCGTCGACCAGGCCGGTGTGAGGGAGAGTCGAGGCAGGTGGGAAGTGCGTTGGCTTCCAAGATTTCGGTGAGGGTGTTGTGGAGGCCAAGCTGGAGGAGGCGTGGGTTTGAGGTGTAGGTAGGGAGGCCCACGGCTGCCTCTGTAGGTGTTGCGGATGACAGCGTCCAGCTTGTTAGCTTCCTGCATCTTGAGGTTGACGAAAGGGCAGCTGTATGTGAGGCGACTGATGAGGAGGGCTTGAACGAGTTTGCAGGTGTCGGATTCTGTGAGGCCGTAGGTGGAGCCGCGGATGCGCCGAATGAGGTGCGTGAGTTGGGTGACGTCTTGTGGAGCTGCGGGAAAGAATGGCGCCGGAGCAGTCGTAGTGAAAAGGAAAGCCGAGTACCCGAAGGGTGGTGACTGGTAATATTGGAGTGCCGTGAGTGGTCACTTGCCGTCCGGGATGATAAATAAAACAAAAGAGAATGCGTAAAAACGCCGAAGCCACTCCATTTTTTGAGGTTGGCCATCTTTCCTTAGGTGGGTCAGCTAAAATTGCTAAAGGAAAAGTCTACAGAGGCCACACTGCCATCTTTTAGTGGCGAAGCGGGCTTTCGGTGTCTCATGTCGTCGTCGTCGTTCCTCGTCGTATTTCATGTGGTCACGGTACTAAAACACCGGGACACTCGTTTCCAACGCCTCGCGCTAGAAGGTTTCATCTCCATGGGCAAAACGTGTATTAAAAGAACGCACTGAGACATTCGCTTTTTATTTGCGCTAGATTGCTTGCTTCTATTTCGCTTCGTACTCGCTTTAACATTAAGATTTGCAGTTATCCGTTTCGAATTTCACTTCTCCGTCTTCGAAATTGGGATGCCGCGTTTATCAGCGCACGCTGTGGGCAAGGATAGCTTTACAATCTTTGAATACACTTATACACTGAATTCTTCATCCCTCCCCAGGTTTCATATAGTGACATGGCCCGGTTTTTGTTTTATGTATAACTCTCTTTTACTGTTTTGCCATCCAAACTGTCAAAGTCTTACGAGGGGCGTCGAAAAAGTTTAAAGTGGGTTTGAGTCCCCTTTAGACGCTCATAAGAGAAGGGGACATCCTGTTTTTCTGTAGTTAATGAGGGAAATAAACGCCATCGTCTACGCGGAAAATAGATCGGGATCTTTTATGAGAGACAGTGGACATATATTACACCCCGCGCTGTCTTAAGAAACGTGATCAGAGCGGCATTGTCATTCTGTCAATGAGTGCCTTATTAAACCTTAAAGCGCTCAAGGCTTGGCAGCTGCAAATTTTGATATAGAAATTCTGCTCTAAATCACAGTGAGGGGAGAGTGGTGCGTTATACTCAATATACACAATATATCTTGTTGCAAAAACTAGAATCGCTTG
This sequence comes from Haemaphysalis longicornis, assembly GCA_013339765.2. NCBI lineage: Eukaryota > Metazoa > Arthropoda > Arachnida > Ixodida > Ixodidae > Haemaphysalis > Haemaphysalis longicornis. The sequence goes on from CM023452.1 coordinate 187,383,500, forward strand.
GTGTATGCGGCCAGGCGCATTTACTCATAGAAAATTACCTAAGCAACCGAGCCAACCTGTGAAATTCGGCAGCGCTATGTCTGAACCAAGAATCGTCAATCAGGGTGTTCCTCAGGGTTCTATTTTAGGTCCCCTATATTCCTTATATATATCAATGACCTCCCTACCTGCTTCAACAACAGTAACTGTATCCTCTATGCGGACGATACGACAATATTTTCTTGCGACAACGATATCTCTAATCTAACAGCAAAGTTAACGACCGATCTTGAAAAGGTTAACTGCTGGTGCCAAAACAACCTGTTACAAATTAACAGGCTAAAAACCACTTTCATGATCTTTCATTCCGCTCACAAAGAACTTACAAACACACCATATATCATTTTTGACAATCACGTCATCTATTCATCAGATTCTACTACGTTTCTTGGAGTTATCCTAGACAAAAACATGAAATTTGACAAACACATAAGATCGGTCACATCTAAAATTGATTTCGGCATTCGTGTCCTATTAAAACCCGCTATTTTTTCCAATTGTCCCTTCTACGATCGTTATATTTCTCGTTCATTCACAGCCACCTTACGTATTGCTTGTCTTCTTGGGGCAACACGTATAATACCCATCTTGCACCACTGCGTCGTCTTCAAAATCAAGCCGTTCGTCTGCTTACTTTCAGTGATTGCCGATCTACTGTAAAACCCATCTTCCACCACCTTGGCATCCTACCCCTCTCTCTCGAACTTGATCTTAAGCTGTGTGTACTTATTTCCCGTTTACGAGATAATCCTGAATTTCTCCCGTCCTTTGACAGAACATGTTTGCTTAACACAAACAACACCAGGTTTTCAATGCAACATAATATATTACTTCCAACTGTCCGTTCCAACTACGGAAAACAAACACTGTTATTTTCTGCTGCCACCATTTGGAATGCCTTACCCCCTTCCCTTAAATCGTACCCCTCCCAGTGCTCTTTTTATAGGTCTGTAAGAAAATTCATACTTGGTACACTCTCATAATCAAACTCTGATCGCCTGCTTCATTCACTCCGATCGCCTGCTTCGTACTTTCGTCGCAAGAAAAAAAAATAGATGATAACTTCTTGAACTACCTACTGCGCACATGCGCAGTACTCGAATTTTACTACCAATGAATAACTATTTGTATGAATTTGTTCATTTGTGTTCTATTTTTAATCGTGTGTATACCGCCTCCCCAATGATGTTTTGTTTGCATTATGAAACGGAGGTCCCCCTGTCGGATTTTTTCCATGGGACCTCCTTCTGTAAAACCCTGTTTTTGTAAAAACTGTACCCAACTACTTAATAAAAAACAACTACTGCAGAAGGCGATCGCTACCCTCGCCAGCCGCTAGGCCCGCCGCGCTCGCACGTATAATTCACCACCGCATCTTGCATATTTCCTTGCATGCTTTGACAACGGGGTTCATGGCGGGCGCAAGGAGTCAGCGAGTTTAAACTAGTTCGACGTTACAGTGCCGCAGCTTGCAAGGTTTCCCGTTCCTACGAAAAAGAGCAAAATACTTTATTTCTATCTGGGGCTAAAGGTGGCGGAAGATGGGATGCTCTCCACGCCGTGCACGGCACGGTTAGTGAATGCTAACGGTACTGTTGAATCCCCGCGGGACATTCAACCATCATCATCGTATACATAGCCCTGTCATTAAACATGTCATCACCGCACTAGTGAATGCTAACTGTACTGTTGAATCCCCGCGGGACATTCAACCATCATCATCGTATACATAGCCCTGTCATTAAATATGTCATCACCGCGCTATGAGCCATTACCTCTAATCCTGATTAACGTGGAAAACCGGGCGTGTTTGTACATAATCTAGGCAAAACAGTGCGAAAAAAAAACTCTAACCCAAAAGCTCTAACCTTACTGCGGTCTCCACTTGCCCTAACAGCACCTTCGGGTCGGAGCCCTTAAAGGCCTGCACCCAGTGTAAGGGGAGGGAAAAGGGGCAAATGGATTGTGGGGACACTCGCAGAGAGAGTGATAGCGGGTGTCCTTTGCGAGGCTTTAGAAAGTTTTAGCATAGCGGCCAGCGTAACGTAACGCGTTCAGGTGAGCATTCGTTTCGTGGAGACGGGCGCCCATGCCTCACCTATCCCGCGCATTCGTGGGCGACCTCCTCACCTTCCCCGCGCGCGCATGAGCAGTCGGGTCCTGGTAACCCGCCGCCGTAGCGCTAGTGTACGCTAGCCGCTATGCTAAAGCTTTTTTATAGAGGGCGAAGGGTACAGTGTGGGGTTGACGAAAGGGAAGGATGTTTAAAAAGGGGGGTTTGTGTGGGTTGAGTAGGCGCCAGTGGCCAGGGGCCCTGTGAGTGAGGGTCTGGTGCAGCCAAAGATATATCCTCTGGAGCCGGCGGAAGTTTTGGGGCCCCGCTACCAGACCGAGCGTCCCGATAGCCGGGGGTGCCGTGGGGAGACCCAAAAAGGAAGGGCCTGCTGGGGTGACTAATCGTCCCTTCGCGAAAAAAAATCCGGGCACTAAACGACACCACTTGCCCCGTTTTTCAGACAAGTGGAAGTCCGCACCATTTCAGGGGAATTCCTTTGTGAGAGGGCTATCACCGTTACCACTGGTCAGGGGGTATTCTGCGCGCCCGTGCCGCGAGCAAAAAAGGGAACTGCCATTACTACGCGCCGCTTTGGAAGCTCTCATAGCTCAATTTGTAAGTGGCAAAATAAAAGCGTGTAAAGATTCCATTTCATCGTGGCGCCGGTTCTGCAAGATATGAAAGGCATTGTTTTGGCAAGCGCCGATAAAAAAAAAGTGGTTACAAAAGATGGTTACAAAAAAAACCTGTGGTAGGGTTTTTGTCCTTGGGCAGGGGGGGTTTAAACCGTAACTGACAGAATCTGAGGAATCCCTGTGTGCTCGTCATGGGTGAGTTCAACATAAAGGGTGGGGAAGCGAGAAAGTGCGGGGTTTCTTCGAGGGTATCCCGGAATACGGTGGTCTTAAATTGGCCGACAATCAAAGTGTCCTATTTGAATGGTAAACCCATCATCCGGGTTTTTTTGGCGGGAGGTTGCAACTCAGAACCTTGGATTTCGGCCTTTTGCTCTTGATGATGCCCTACGGCAAGCAAACATTGCGGATAGCCGAAAGTGGATAAATGTATTCCTTTGCATACATGAGCGACTCCCGCTGCATTCCTGCAGCATTCACTGCATACATTGTTAAAGCTCACACTAGTAGTTCTCTCAGCAACAGCGCTTTTTAATGCAGTCGGCGCATGACGGTGTTGTCATTTCAGCGCCTGGCACCCCTTCTGATCTTAAATTGATCAGGAATCCCTCACCTGGAGAGCTCCAGCCGATGTTGCCGGTCCTCTAAGGGCTACTGGATTTTCTGGTCGTGTGACAACGGCCCAACAACGTCTGCCATAACACCTGTCACCGAAGTTTACATTTCCGGTAAGCATGTGGGTGTATTTTCGTACCTGGCTTAGGGAAAAGACTTCAGCCCCCGTCTGATGTTTTTTCCATTGAGCCCTGAACGTTATGGGGATGGAGGGGTTGCCAGAGTATTTATCAAACAACATGACCCCTCCCCGCGATGCCCGTGCAGCCCCCAAGGGCAGGGGGCCCCTAGCACGATAACGCCCAATTATCACTGACGACTAGCGAGATGTGGTCTCTTTAGCGCATCTCTTTTAAGCCTAATTGTAACTAGTAAATGATGTTGTGGTATCGTTTCCAACCGTAGTGAATACATGAAGGAGGTGCCCATTTATAACACAGCGCAAAAAAAAAAAAAGGCCTGTTTAGCTTTCATGAATCCCGACCCATGTTCCAGCAAAACTACCCTGCAGGAACATCGGAAGAGCTTACTATAGTATTTTTTTTTAAAGCGTTCAAATCTATGCGTTTTTTATTTTTAAATCTACTTCCAGTTTTGTTCCCACGCAGCCGAGGACGAGGCGAGCAGCCACCGCAAGTTAAGAATGATGCTATTTTTCAGGTTTAGGCTGCAGTAGACCAACACCAGCGGTTTCCAAAAAACGTTTTTATAATACTATAAACTATGCCGTGCATTTATGATAATCTTACGTACACTTACTGTACATTTTAACTGTGTGCCGAACAAACGTCGTCCCGTTTCCTGTAAAACTACGCTTAAAAGCGCGAAAACCGCATGTAGTTATTTCCCTTGAAACGTCTGAAACAAATCAGCGTCTTCGTAATTTTCCGCGGGCATCAACCCTAAGATGCCCCTTTTTGCCCGCAAATTTAAAGGGACACTAAAGGAGGGAATAAGTCGGCCTGTGTCAAGGGAAATTACGCTGCCGAGAAATAAATACACTATTCTCAAACGCAACAGATGTTTAATAAGGCAGAAGCTGTCAGTAAAATGAAAACAGGCGACGGCCCCCTACGATTTTAGGAACTTGGTTTGTGACGCCACAAAAAGGTGGTTTAACGGTGAGAGCTCATGGGAGAAGCATCCATAACTTTTTTGTGAAATAAACAGTTCCGAAGTGGTTGAGCACGTGAAAAATTTCCTAAATGAAAGCTTTCTGTGAACCGACGTATCTAACAAAAACAGGCTAGAGCTTTTAAACACTGCGAGGGAGGCTGCTTCCCTCACTATTCAGTAGCCATCATGCTTTCAGTTTCGTTTTCGAAAAGCATTGGTGGGGCAATTAGCAAAGTCAATAACCTACGACGGTGAGCGCCCGAGCTCCTGCAGGGAATATACCCCGGACGCAGTAGGGAGGGAAAGGGAAAAGGAACAAGATGCACTGCAGGTGGTTAACCGACCCGCCTGACCTTCCAGTTCCCGTTCTCCCCGTGCGTGACAGGAGTAACACTTTATTTAAATTGTTACTATCTTTAAAGAGCGCCCGCTTGAAACATAATCGCCCCCGGGAAAACAACATACTGCGAGTGGTTAGCTAAACCCATTCACCCTTGTGCTTTTTCCCTTCGCCTCGAGCCGCCGTTCAAATGCGTAAAGGGGCGTCACTCTGCCTTTCTATGTTTGAGCCAAGGGGGGTGATACTCGACACGCTAGGTTCGCGTCGCGGGAGCGAAATACTGTGAGATGGCTTTGATCACCCGAAGAGGTGAAATGAAGGCGTCTTCCTGAACTACGCCTGCCGAGAGCCCGGGACGCCGCGCTTGGTATCCTGTTGCTTCAAACACTGCTTCGCCGCAGCCCTCAATGCTCGCAAACGGCTCGATGGGGTCTGGGGCCCGGAGTAGCCGGGCACAAACCCGGGTGCTCGAGCATTAAACGCGTTACTCATTCCGCCGGCGAAAAAACTCAAAAAATCCAGGACAGCATCATTGACGAGAGAAAGTTGCAGTAGTCGACATGGCTTGAAGACGTAAAAGCTACCGATGCCAGTGTCTACGCTCGAGATCCGCACCTGGGCTTCGCTCCTATTTTGTGAAGCAATGGCTACGTCACGGAAAAATGGAAGGGGGGCGGGTGAGAGAAACGTTAGCTTTACTTACTTATTTCTCAGCAAATAGCGCATAGATGCTCGTCGAAAAAAAAAGCCGAGAGAGCTCTAAACGTATGATCTTTCCGTTGTTCCTTTTAATCAAAGGGCGGTATCTGATTGCCCTCGGACAGCGGAAAACTTTTAAAAGAAATGCTTTGGATACATTTTTGAGTATTTTCTTTTACATTCAAGTAACTGAACCCCTGAAACTTCACCCGCGAATCACCCATTTCACGCCCATATTTTCGCGCGCTTTTGGGAACTTTTATTGGCATTTTTTCGGAAAATCGCATGCAGTTTTCTCATGCATTTTGAAAATCAGGAACAATGCCTGTAAAACCCGTACCCTATTCACTGCTAATTGAACCCCTTCCCCCATGAGATTCTTTCACGGCAGTGCGAGAACATTGAATGTGCTTGGGAAAAAAGACGGGGAAAAGCTTTTTAATTTTTCTAAAGCGTCAGATTAGCCCACAACTTTTTGGGAAATTTGCCCGAACATCAAACCTAAATGATATCCTATGGTCTTCAAGTTAGAACTGCCCGCTGCTTTCAGTTCTCAGCAAAAACGCTTTCGAGTTCAAATGTTAGGTTTTTTTGAAATTTCTCATTAACCCTCATCTCCAGTGTTTTTCCCGCCATTAGTCAGTCCATGCGGTGCATTTCATGTAAACTTGCAACCTCTACCCCTTTTAGTTGTTGTAGTAACTGAACCAAACATTCTATACGGTATTCTTTTTAACACATTTTAAATATTGCAAAAGTGCACGTGTAGTAGTTTCCCCCCAAAAAAGGGTAAGTAACATCCCAGTCCCGTACGACAACCTGGCATCACACACCACTTCTTCGAATTTAAACTCGATGTCGCAGTTGGGCCTCCCCGGGGACGACATTTGGCTTATAACACTTGAGCACTTACATTATTACATTTTTCCCGACCCATAATCTCGTTACGCACCTAGAACTTTACCTCGCACGTAATTAGAACAGCCTTACACAAGAGTGAACTCACCTTTTGTAACCTTCCATGCGTAACCTCGCAGATGCACGTCACACTTGTTTTATGCACGTCAAGGGGCCAATCAAATGTCTGCACAGTTTCCTTTTTTGTAGCAGTGTCGTACATGTGTCCTCTGCGCCATCAAATCTAGCCTCCCGCAGTGCACACCCTGCTTCTGGAGTAAACTTCTCCTCGATACACACGTGTTTTTCCTTTTTAAACAGGGCTTCCCAGGAAGCCGAAGAATGTACATTCTCTGTCTCGGCGTACAATGTCCTCGAGCACGGCGAAGAACTTCATGGGGAGCCGGCAACGCTGAAGACGCCATTGCCTGCCCGGTGGTGATGGGAGCAGCCTTCTTCGTCGTCAAGTCTGCAGTTATAAAAAGACTAAAATTTTGCGACAAATAAGTAAATAAATGTTCTGGGACCCTGACGTCAGCGACTGACCGCGGGAAAAAACAAAAGCCATAGCCGGTTTACAAGGCCGAAGGGAAAGAAAAAACCGTGCGAAGATTTCCCCGGACTTTGCGCGTACTACCGGCGCTACAGCTAAAACTGCGAAAAACCATCGAACTTCTCAAGCCCGTTCACTGCTGCGAACGCAGTTGCGGCGTCGCCCGCGCAGTAAAATAATCAATTTTTTCCTATTTTCAGGAAGACGAAGACGTGGCGCAGACTAGACGTAGACGAAAGAAACGAGGTAAGACATATACAGGCGCCTGTATATGTGTTACCTGTATATGTCTTACGTTCCACTCTTCCTAACGTGTGGCAATTTCCCACAACAAAGAGAATAGATTGTTTTGTCGTACGAGCGGCGCCACACCTGCGAATTCGCACGCGATATTCGCACCATGTAGTACGGGCTTCGCGCGCCTAAGGGCAGCGTTCAGTTCTGCTGGGAGGAAGCACAGCAGAACGCTTTTGCGAGCTTCAAAATCCCCTGCAGCGTCCACCTTTTCTTGCATGCAAGGGTTAAGGCTTGGGCGAGCTGGTGCATGATTACAAAAAGGGGAACAGCGCAACCTCAGACAAAACACAAGAAGAAGGTTTTTCGGTTTTTCTTGTGCTTTTGACTATTTGCATATATATGTGAAAAGCCAAGGAATAAACCTCAGTTGTAAGTCAGCGCTCGTGTTTGTCACCTCCTTCTTCTTGTGTTTTGTCTGAGGTTGCGCTGTTCCCCTTTTGTTTTCTTGCATATTTCGGCAAGTACGCTGAGACAGAAATGCACACCGACGCCAGTTAAGTAGGCTTGTGTTCTGTCCTCACCAAGAGCAGAACGGCTGCAAAAAAATAATCGTTTACGCCAGCCGCAGCCTATCAAAAGAAGAGAGGAACTATTCGCCTCTGAAAAAGAGTGCCCGACCACAATGTGCGCGGTTTCTAAATTTCGCCGGTATGTCTATGGCAGGCCATTTAATGTGGTAAACGACCAGTTTGCACTGTGTGGGCTCCGAAATTTGAAGTTCCCCTCTGGCCGTCTTAAGCGATGAAGCATGCGCCTGCAGGAATTTGACTGACCATAGTTCACAGACCGGGGCAGGAAACATTCCGACGCCGACTGCCTTTCACGCGTTCCTTTGACCCGCCATCACAAGTCTCCGACGAAGGCGCCGCGTTCCTCGGCATCCTGACGGACGGCGGTCTAGCCGTTCAGCAACAAACCGACCCCGAGTTGCGCGACATGATCGACTTCTTCGAAGGACGCAACGTCGTCCTTCCAAGGACATCCAAGTGCAACTACTGCATTCTGCCTAAAGAACACGGTGCAATAAGAACAACTTTGACCACACAACCAAAACCCAAAAGTACCTCCTCGCCATCCACCCCTTCATCCACAACGAAATTTTGATAGCGTGCCACGACGAACCAACATCAGGGCCCCTCGGTATGGCACGCAGGCTCGAGAAGATCAAGACAATACGCTACTGGCACCGCCTTACATACGACGTCGCCCACTACGTTAAGAGGTGCCGTGACCACTGCAGCTCACATCCTTGCCATCGAGACCCTTCCAACAGATCAGAATGGGCCTTCTAGGCCAGTTCCTTACGTCACAGGCGCAAACAACTGGATTGTTGTGGAAAAAATGTGGAATTAGCTGGCGACGCGACCGTAGGCAGGGGCGTTGGCACGACCGATGAAAGAAGGTCGGCGGCGCTAGTGTGCTCGAGCTTGAGTGTTGCGTAACCACCACGACAACCGGACGTCTGGGTCCTGCGTTCCCTGCTTGATCCGCCATACGATGATGCCGAAAACCCACCAAGGCTGCCGGTTCCTTCCCTCATTGAGCACGAACGCCGACTTCGGGGGTGCCTGCACCATGCCATACGAAGACAACCACCGCGCTGGATGCTCTACTCGAGGTTCTTGCTTCCTCCGAGCACTGAATTGCGGGCTACTTCACCCTCCTAACCGAGAAACAGAAGACAGTTGCGCACCCTGGACGCCAAGATCCAGGATCAGCTAATGGACGGAGCCTTTCAAGCCGACTAGATCACAGCAAGGGACTACAAAGACAGCATTTGACAAATTCGGGGACGCATGGAAACCACCCGATCGTCGCCTTGTGCTGTCGGCGGTCCCTCGCGCTCCGCTGCTGGTGAGCCAACGCAAGGTGGAATGGTGAGCGAATCCGCGTCCCACCCGACCATGGATGTTCCCTGCGTCGCCCTCCACAAGCTGCAGATTGCACTGTTCTCTGGGGACCATCGTAGCGGGCAGAGACTATGGGAGCAATTTGATGCCACCATACATACAAGCCTCCATTTGACAATAATCGACAAATTTAAGTACTTCCACTCGTGCTTATAACGGCCCCGCTAAGACCGCCATTCAGGCCATCAAGCTTGCGGAGGATGGCTATGACGCTGCGGTCAAGATTATCAAAGACCGTTTTGGCCGCAGAGACCTGTTGATGACGGATCATGTCGATGCCCTCGTCGCCATAAATCCAGTGAAGACCTCTGCGGACGTCGAGAGGTTCGGACGCTTGCATGACGAGATCGTCTTTGGCCTAAACGCATGGAGGGACTAGGCGTGGCGCCCGACCGGTATGCTGTGATAATCCATCGTGTCCTGCTAGAGGCGTTCCACGTGACATAGCTTTTTTACCGGCAACGATGAAAGAATCGGCAGCAAATGAGTTGGCCGGTGATGCCGAGCAAGTCCAGGAATGTTGGAGTTTTTCCGAATTCAGGTGGAAATTCGGGCGGAATGGCACATGGACAGCACCGGCCCTCAGGTTCGACGCCCTCCAGCACCCCGGCAGACCCCGCATGGCCGGAGCGCTAGATGCCGGGTCGTCGCATCCTCCTTATCGGTATTGCTGCCCTCTTTGTGGCGGGCGAGCCCATAGGATCGCGCAATGCACCTCGAATGTGCCACCGGACGAGAAGCAACGGCGACTGCAAGCAGGCAGACATTGCATCCGGTGCGGCAAGCAAAATCATGTTGCACGTGCCTGCCAGACTGTTAGAACGTTTTCCTGCAGCCGCTGTTCACGTTGGCATCTAACTTCACTGTGCGACGTGGCTCAACCGGAATCCCGGGAACGCTACCAGCTCTGCCCACTCGTCTCATCAAGAGGGCCAATCCGCCACACTTAGACCTTCCCACTCGGCATCATCGGTGGCCACAGCCTCAACCACGGTCACACGGCCCACTCCAGTCTACCTGCAGACTTGCCACGCGTGGGTGACTGGTCCCAACGGTCAGCTCCTCATGTGGGTTCTTCTAGACACGGGGAGCCAGCGGACATTCGTTCGACGCGATTTATCGCGTGCTCTGGGTTGCTCTGTTCAAGGCGTTGAGGACCCCAAGCTGGTAGCCTTCGGCAAGAGCCACCCTAAATCAGCTCAGAAGTATCCACGCGTGTCTGTTACGGTGGCCAGCCAGGAAAATGGCAAGCAAGTTGCCTTCGACGTTCTGGAAATCCCACGCATCTGCGCCGTTACCAGTCCCCTATTAACAGATGACACGCTCAGACTCATGCACTACCATGGTCTTTTCGCCGCTGACACTTCGCTCGCGTCGGCTTACATGGACGACCACATCAGCTTCCTAATTGCATCATATTTCTGCTGGCAAGTTACGTCGGGCAACATTTCACGGCTGACTCGCACCTCACCGCCGTCGAAACACTCTTCAATTAGACTGTCCAGGATGCACACGCCGACAAACTGGTTGTCTTTTAGAATTATCCAGTGCTTTATTCCTGGCCCTCATGGAGCCCTCGCTGGATGACGCAGCGGTAGATAACGAGTTATTGTCACTGTGGCGACTTGATGCTATCGGCATAAAAGAAAGACCTCATGCGTCAGTGCTGGACCACGCAGCCGTCGAGCAATTTGAGAGTGACGTGAAGAACGGCGCGCGGTACGAGGTTCCACTCACGATCCAGGAGCCAGGACTGGACGCCAGCGCTGACGACTATAGACGCGCAGAACAACGGCGGCGTTTGCAGATGCGGCGCTTTCTTGGTCAGCCTGAGCTCCTGTCCCAGTACGGCAGTGCAATGCGGTCGTATTTCAACGACGGCCACGCCGAACGAGTTCCCGAGCATGACGGCGGCCAAGGCTCGATCGTGACGCCGTCACAACCAACCTGAGGGTATTTTCGATGGCTCGTAACATGTTTCGGAGCAGGCTTCGCTGAACAGCATCCTCTGTAAGGGGCCCAAGTTTGGGTGCGGACCTGCTAAGGCTCATTCTTATACTCAGGTGTTATCCCGTGGTCATGGTCGCAGATATCAAGAAGGCCTGCCTTCATATGATCGTTCCGAAACAGGGCAGGGACGCGCTGCGTTTTTTGTGGTTCGATCGTCTTCTACTCCTACGGAGCCCTTGCCTCCAGTAGTGAAGTGGCGAATGACGCGGGTTCCTTTTGGTGCGAGGTGGAGTCCCTTTCTGCTTTCCGCCACTTTGCACCATTTCTGAGAGTATCACAGAAGTTTCAGGGCACCGTCACCATCTCGCGGGGGGAGATGAAGAAGAAGAGGCAGTTCGCAGTCGTGCTTCCATGGGCTCTACAGTTTTTCTAATTTATTACGGAAATTTCATCGTCCGTCTTAACCAGTGTTATTACTGTGCGTATCAAGTTCTGACGATCATTTTGACACCACAGTTGACCCTGTGCGTGCAGTGTTACCTTAGTTAGGGCTGTTATTCTTGATGGCCACGTCATGGCCATGTCAGGCCTAACCCTTCACCCCGGAGAGCTGGGCGCGGCGCCTGTGCCTGTCATGCAAGGGACATCGAGCGTCGGAGACGGCACTGTGCCTGTCTCAGTACCTGACTCCAATCTTCCCCTGGATGCCGACATGGACGCAGAAGTAATGGAAGATGGCCACGCAGAGTCCAACGCAGGAAATAGCCATGGCTTCATCGAGGTCGTGTCGAAAGCGCAACGCCGACGCCAACGTGGCTTATCTACAAAAGGAAGTGCGCAGCCAGCCCTACCTCAAGCAAATGCCACTACAGCCTCTACGTCAACACGTAAGCCATCCATTCGTCCTCAACCGCTACCCCGTGACGACTTCAAGCTTGTCTTACGACCTCAAAGGGGCCTTCGTCTCGGGGATGTTCAATACGCAGAAATCTCCATCGCCTGATTCAATGACATCCGGACAACTTGGCGACAGGCGAACCTGAAGCTACGTACGACACGACCCAGAATACGGCTACAGTAAGCACCCCTTTCCTGCGAGGCCGCTCGTGCTCTAAGCCAAGTTAAACAACTCACTATCGGAGCTGCCATCCACCAAGTCTCGCTCTACGGCTTAGCACCAGACGACTCAATCAAGGGAATTATCCGTGGGGTACCCCTTCGTTTCACAGAGCAGAAAATCCTGAATAACCTGGACCAAACCCATGGCGAGATATACACAGTGCGCAGATTGGGCCAAACTACAACGGTCATCCTCACTTTCGCAGGACCAAAAGTACCGTATCATGTACGACTCTATGGGGCCGAATACCCTTGCTCCATATACAAAAAGACAATTCCTGTGTGTTCTACATGTCGTGCGATTGGACACCGTTCCACAGCCTGCCCTCAACCGACAGCTCAAGTTTGTCATCAGTGCGGTCTTAGGGACCCTGTTCCAGATCACCTGTGCTCTCCCACCTGTGGCCTCTGTGGTGGCCTTCATCTCTCCGGCTCCCCTGGATGCACCAAGCGCTACGCGGAACCGTATATTCTGCGTCAACGAAGGCTTCGACAAGCCAGAGCGGAAGCCGGGAGCCAGCGCGAGACTCCTCTTTGACACGAGGGCGACGCCGGGAGCGGTCTCCCAAAGCCGAGTTCGAGACTGCGTAGCAAATCCAGCAACAAGGTTCTCGACCCGAGAAGCCCGGGGAAAAACTGGCTCAAACGTGGACACAAAACAAGTAAGCTGGGCACAACGGGTGTCTCCCACAGCTCTGACCTCAACCCTCCTTCCAACTTAAATCATAAGTCTGCCACACCATGTCAGGGTTGCACAGAACTACTACAGCTTCTTGAACAACAAAAATCAGTTATGTGAGCTCTTAAATCGCGTCTTGACGCATTAGAACTCACTAAGGGTACCGTGACCGAAAAACTTCCGCGCCCCTTACCACACCACAGCCCCCTCCCTTGACTTCCGCGCCCCCTCCCAGCCACAACAAAACCCAGACCACAGAGGCCGAACCCCAATCCGACAAGTCCTCATGGTTCCAGTCCATGTTAACCAAGCTTGATGCACAACTTGGCACCTTAAATCAAGAAATTCAAAACCTCAGGCAAGAAAACAACCTCCTTAAACAAAAATTAACTCGCTACGAACCGAGCACCTAAATTTCCGCCAAGAGGTAATGTCTCTTCCTGCCCTCTCGGTCATTTAGAGACCCGCCCTGATGCCTTGTCCGGCCAGCTAGAGAGCCGACCTGATGCCGGCCCCATCCGTCAAGATAGACCTGAAAGCACGGGCTCTCGCTCCCACCGCCGACCCGCCCCTTATGCCAGATCCGTCGAACCCAAACCCTCCCACTCATCCCTTGATGACCACGACACAGCTTAACAAGCACGCCACTGCACTCCTGCAGTGGAACTGTCGAAGCTTCAAGAACAAATCAGGCTCTTTACAACATATAAACACTCTCGATCCCCCACCTGATATCATCGCTGTCCAAGAAACGAACGGCCTCACCAAGCTTCCTGGCTATATTACCTATGAAGACCCGTTCTAAACGACCCACAGCCACACTCATCCGAAATTCAATAGCCTCTGTACAGCATTCCACGCCACAAAAGGGTGCGAACACACACTATAGAAAATTTTATCGCCATCGACCAAACTTAAATCCAATCTCTTCATCCTCAACATCTACTGCCGGCCCTCCACCAAAAAACCCTGACGTTCAATCTACGATACAGGATGCTATCGCCCTAGCGGGCTCCTGTCCGGTACTTATTCTAGGAGATTTCAATGCCCACCATCAACTTTGGGGCTACAAGTACAGCACGAAAAAAGGTCGGCAAGTTGCCTCGACCATTGAGCAGCTTAATCTCACCATCCTGAACGACCCAAACACACCGACCCGAACTGGCACCAGTACTTGCAGGGACACCACCCCAGACTTGTCTTTGTTGGCGGGCCAGCTCGATGTCACGTGGTCATCCACCCACACTAACTTAGGCTAAACCCAACGACTTTATTCACCTCCTGTTGCGTAACCGGGACTACAAGGCACGATTGGGAAAAAACTCGGATTACGAACTGGGATAATTTTCGGAAGGCGCTGTGCAGCCATTCGCCAAATCCCGATCAGTCCTACACTGCATGGATAGACGACCTTCTTCAGACAGTTCACTCTCATACGCGAGCTGTAACCACGACTTACCAGACCCCTTGTGTGGATGCGAGGTTGCTGCACCTTTGGGAAGCACGCCATAGCCTTGCCCGTAGATGGAAACGCCAGCGCCACAATCGGAAGCTCCGTAGGAGGATATCTCTTCTCAGTCAAAAGGCGGCGGAGTATGCACAGTCGTTGAGCAAAGAAAATTGGCTGCAGCTTTGCGACAGCCTCCAAGGCACTCTGACCTCCCGCAAACCTGGAACCTACTTAGGTACCTTATTGACCCCCCAAACAGCAAGGGGGAATCAAATCGAAACATGGCCCGCACTCTTCACGCTTACCCCGGCACTCCAGAACACCTCATTCAAGACTTAACGGCTAAATACCTCCAAACAGAGATACTATCCCCGCCGCCACCATACTCTGGTACTCCAACGCAGATTTGGGCCGAGATATCCAACTTTTTGAACTGGAAGCAGCCCTGGCGAATGCAAGAAAAGGAGTGCCCCGGGTCCTGACCAAGTAACCTATAAGCTCCTGGCCAATTTAGGTGATGATGAACTTGCCATCCTGCTTAAACACCTCAATGAATTTTGGACATCTGGCCGCCTACCTATTCAATGGAAAACCGCTGAAGTCCGCTTCATTCCTAAAGCGGGCAAATCCCCACACATAGACAATCTCCGGCCTATTTCCCCCTTTCCTCTTGCGTGGGGAAGCTATTGGAACGCATTATACTCAAAAGGCTGCAGCCATACCTTGAAGACACCAACCAAATGCCCAAAACAATGTTCGGCTTTCGGCAACATTTAAGCACCCAGGATATTATGTTGCGACTCAAAGAAGAGGTAATTGCACCTGCCACTCGCCACTCACCTCGAGCCATTTTTGGGCCCCCGACCTAAAAGGGGCCTTCGATAACGTTGCGCACGCAGCGATTCTCTCCCGCCTTAATAATACTGGTGTGGCAACCGAATTTATTCCTACATTTCGGACTTCCTCACAGGCAGCCAGGCTGTACTCAAAATTGGAGATATAAAATCCAAACCAATCTCTCTTGGCAGTCGGGGTACACCGCAAGGCTCGGTATTGTCTCCACTCCTCTTCAATATCGCTTTTCTGGGTCTACCAAAACAGCTAGAGCAGATTCCGAATCTTCACCACGCACTGTATGCAGACGACATCACCCTCTGGACTGACACAGACTCTCTCGGTGGGCTGCAGGACACATTGCAGCGTGCAGCCGAAGAAGTCAATAATTACGCCCAGGCTTGTGGCTTACATTGTTCACCGCAAAAATCAGAACTTGTCATCATCCGGAAACACCCCCACGACACCACGTCAACCCCATCGAAATATCTCTTGACGGCCATTCGATCAAACCTAGCCACTCACTCAAGATATTAGGCCTTACCATCCAAGCCAATACCCGAAACGACTTTGCCTTGTCAAAACTGCGTAATATGTCAGCTCAAGTCGTGCATATGATTAGGCGGGTCACTAACCGGCATCGAGGAATGAAAGAAAAGGACACAATGAGACTAATTCAAGCTTTCGTCATTTCTCGCCTCACCTATGTCGCTCCATACATGGCCCTAACCAAATCCGACATTGAAGCACTAAACAGGATCATTCGGAAGGCATTTAAACAAGCACTTGGGCTCCCTATGAGTACATCGACAACCAAGCTTCTTGAAATGGGTCTTCACAACACTATTGAGGAACTCATTGAAGGTCATCTCGCAAGCCAGCGCCTCCGTCTGACACACACTCCAGCAGGCCGCTTTGTTCTGCAATGCATCAACTGGCCCTGTGCAGAACAAACCCACCTGGCCCCTTTGTCAGACGAGTGGCGTAAACATATCTCTGTACGACCCCTACCAAAGAATATGAACCCCCACCTCCATCCCGAGCGCAGGACCGCCCGCAGCCAAGCCCACGAACGCTTATATGACAATCTCTCTGACGTGTCCTACACCGATGCGGCGAGCTACGCTGACAACCAAACCATGGTTGCAGTGACAACAACCAAAAACCATTTAACTTCATGCGCATCCATCCGTACGACATCCCCTCGAGACGCCGAAGAACTCGCCATTGCCTTAGCCCTCATCCAATGCTCCAGCAGAGTCATCATCACTGACTCTCAAGCAGCCTGCCGCAGTTTCCTTTCAGGGAGGGCTGCACCCTGCGGGTTTCTTCAGCGATACCGTCCATCTCACCGAGTGGCGATCGTTTGGACACCTGCCCATGCCTCTTAACGGGCAACAACTTCGCCCGCCAACAGGCTCGCGAACTGGCCCACCGAGCCCCAGAGGTCACCGCAGCTCCGACGCCACTTCTCACCTATCAGGAAATTACTCAATTTTACCGGACCACCAGACAAAAATTCCCGTGCCCTCACCCATCCCTCAGCAAAACTCAGGAAATAACACTCCGACAATTACAAGCAGGCACGTACGTTCACCCGGTTCGAATGAATTTATTGTTTCCCACACAGTACACCGCGCTATGCAAGTTTTGTCCACAGCTAGGTACCCTCCAGCATATAATTGTGGAATGCGCTCACAACCCAGCCCTACCACCCCTCTCCACCTGTTCCTTTCCTGAGCTGTGGGAGACACTGTTGACCAGCTGTCAACCGGAGGACCAGACTCTCCTGGTGACACGGGCCAAGACGGCGAGGGCAACGCATGGATTCCCGGACTAGGGTTCCACTCTCACATTTTAGCTCATTAAAATGTTTTTCTCTCTCTCTCTCGCCATCTCTCCAGATGTTTCTATGTCGATGACCTTATCATTGCATGGACAACGTCGACCGAGCTCATCAGATATATTCGGAAGCAAGGGCCCTAATTGGGCCCACGCCTGAATGAAGCTCCGCAAATGGGCTTCCGACATCTCTTTTCCCTTCGGGACCTTTTTCTAAAGATAAGCTCGTATTTGAGGATGAATGTGGCGACGCATTCCTAGTGAAAGTTGTCGGTGTGTGCTGGAACCGCATTGACGATACGCTGCTCATCGGCACAGAAACGTCGCCGCGTTTATCACACCAAGCTCACCACCAACAGCCCTGCTACAGGTGTTTGCAAGTATGTACGATTCGTTAGACTTCTTGGCAGCACATTCACGGTCCGGTCAAAGGTTATATTTCAAGATTTATGGAAGCTGCGGCACCCATGGTACAGTTTCCCTTTCCAGGTGAGCACCTTACCGCCTGTAACGCATGGTTCTCCGAACTAACCGAACTGCAACACCTTTGTTTGCCAAGAAACGTGTCAGAGCAGCAAGGTTACCCGGAGCATCCACCCAAATCCACTTCTTCACGGACGCTAGCCCGCGAGCATATGGCACAGTTTTCTACCTCCGCCGACGCTCCGTGCATGGTGACGTTTAGGCAAATCTTCTATCAGCAAGGGTGTGTGGCCCCCTTTAAGGCGACGAGTTGCCTCGTCTCGAGCTCCTTTCCGTTGCGCACCCTGTACGCCAAGATCCAGGATCAGCTAATGGACGGAGCCTTTCAAGCCGACTAGATCACAGCAAGGGACTACAAAGACAGCATTTGACAAATTCGGGGACGCATGGAAACCACCCGATCGTCGCCTTGTGCTGTCGGCGGTCCCTCGCGCTCCGCTGCTGGTGAGCCAACGCAAGGTGGAATGGTGAGCGAATCCGCGTCCCACCCGACCATGGATGTTCCCTGCGTCGCCCTCCACAAGCTGCAGATTGCACTGTTCTCTGGGGACCATCGTAGCGGGCAGAGACTATGGGAGCAATTTGATGCCACCATACATACAAGCCTCCATTTGACAATAATCGACAAATTTAAGTACTTCCACTCGTGCTTATAACGGCCCCGCTAAGACCGCCATTCAGGCCATCAAGCTTGCGGAGGATGGCTATGACGCTGCGGTCAAGATTCTCAAAGACCGTTTTGGCCGCAGAGACCTGTTGATGACGGATCATGTCGATGCCCTCGTCGCCATAAATCCAGTGAAGACCTCTGCGGACGTTGAGAGGTTCCGGAGCTTGCATGACGAGATCGTCTTTGGCCTTAACGCATGGAGGGACTAGGCGTGGCGCCCGAGTAGTATGCTGTGATAATCCATCGTGTCTGCTAACGGCGTTACCACGTGACATAGCTTCTATTTACCGGCAGCGCATGAAAGAATCGGCAGCAAATGAGTTGGCCGGTGATGCCGAGCAAGTCCAGGAATGTTGGAGTTTTTCCGAATTCAGGTGGAAATTCGGGCGGAATGGCACATGGACAGCACCGGCCCGAGGGTTCGACGCCCTCCAGCACCCCGGCAACCCCGCTGGCCGGAGCGCTAGATGCCGGGTCGTCGCATCCTCCTTATCGGTATTGCTGCCCTCTTTGTGGCGGGCGAGCCCATAGGATCGCGCAATGCACCTCGAATGTGCCACCAGACGAGAAGCAACGGCGACTGCAAGCAGGCAGACATTGCTCCGGTGCGGCAAGCAAAATCCTGTTGCACGCCTGCCAGACTGTTAGAACGTTTTCCTGCAGCCGCTGTTCACGTTGGCATCTAACTTCACTGTGCGACGTGGCTCAACCGGAATCCCGGGAACGCTACCAGCTCTGCCCACTTGTCTCATCAAGAGGGCCAATCCGCCACACTTAGGCCGTCCCACTCGGCATCATCGGTGGCCACAGCCTCAACCACGGTCACACGGCCCACTCCAGTCTACCTGCAGACTTGCCACGCGTGGGTGACTGGTCCCAACGGTCAGCTCCTCATGTGGGTTCTTCTAGACACGGGGAGCCAGCGGACATTCGTTCGACGCGATTTATCGCGTGCTCTGGGTTGCTCTGTTCAAGGCGTTGAGGACCCCAAGCTGGTAGCCTTCGGCAAGAGCCACCCTAAATCAGCTCAGAAGTATCCACGCGTGTCTGTTACGGTGGCCAGCCAGGAAAATGGCAAGCAAGTTGCCTTCGACGTTCTGGAAATCCCACGCATCTGCGCCGTTACCAGTCCCCTATTAACAGATGACACGCTCAGACTCATGCACGACCATGGTCTTTTCGTCACTGACACTTCGCTCTCGTCGGCTTACATGGATGACCACATCAGCTTCATAATTGCATCATATTTCTGCTGGCAAGTTACGTCGGGCAACATTTCACGGCTGACTCCGCACCTCACCGCCGTCGAAACACTCTTCAATTAGACTGTCCAGGATGCACACGCCGACAAACTGGTTGTCTTTTAGAATTATCCAGTGCTTTATTCCTGGCCCTCATGGAGCCATCGCTGGATGACGCAGCGGTAGATAACGAGTTATCGTCACTGTGGCGACTTGATGCTATCGGCATAAAAGAAAGACCTCATGCGTCAGTGCTGAACCACGCAGCTGTCGAGCAATTTCAGAGTGATGTGAAGAACGGCGAGCGGTACGAGGTTCCACTCATAATCCAGGAGCCGGGACTGGACGGCAGCGCTAAGAATTATAGACTGGCAGAACAACGGTGGCGTTTGCTGATGCGGCACTTTCTCGGTCAGCCTGAGCTCCTGTCCCAGTACGTCGGTGCAATGCGGACGTATTTCCACAACGGCCACGCCGAACGAGTTCCCGAGCATGACGGCGACCAAGGCTCGATGACCAGGTACTACATGCCGCACCACGGTGTGATTTGTCGTCACGCCGTCACAATCAAGCTGAGGGTGTTTTCCATTACTAGTCACATGTGTCGGAGCAGCCTTCGCTGAACAGCATCCTCTGTAAGGGGCCCAAGTTGGATGCAGACCTGCTAAGGTTTATTCTTAAATTCAGGTGTTATCCCGTGGTCATCGTCGCAGATATGAAGAACGCCTGCCTTCAGATGATTGTTTGTAAACAGAACAGGGACGCGCTACTTTTTTTGTGGGTCGAGCGTCTCACTACACCGAAGAAGCCCTTTTTTCCATTAGTGAAGTGGCGAATGACGCGGGTTCCTTTTGGTGCTAGGTCGAGTCCCTTCCTACTTTTCGACACTTCGCACCATCATCTGAGAGTCTCACAGAAGTTGCAGGACACCGCCGCTATCTTGCGAGAGTCTTCTATGTCGACGACCTCGTCATTGCATGGACAACGTCGACCAAGCTCATCAGATATATTCGGAAGAAAGGGCCCTAATGGCCGAAGACGGAATGGAGCTCCGCAAATGGGCTTCCCACATCCCTTCCCTTCGGGACTTGTTCCTAAGAGATAAGCTGGCATTTGATGATGAATGTGGCTACGCAACCCCAATTGAAGTTCTCGGTATGCGCTGGAACCGCATTGAGGATACGCTGCTCATCGGCACTGAAAACGTGGCCGCGTTTATCAATACCAACAAGCGAACCCTGCTACAGGCATTTGCAAGAATATGCGATCCGCTAGGCTTCTTGGCACCACATTCACGGTCCGGAAAAGAATTATATTTCAAGATTTATGGACGCTGCAGCCCTCATGGGACTATTCTCTACCACGTGAGCACCTAAACACCTGGAATGCATGGTGCTCCGAACTAACCGAGCTGCAACACCTTTGTTTGCCAAGAAACGTGTCAGACCAGCAAGGTTACCTGAAGCTATCCACCGAAATCCAATTCTTCACGCACGCTAGCCCCCGAACATATGGAACAGCTGTCTACTTCCGCCGACACTCAGTGCACTGTGACGTTCAGGCAAATCTTTTGATCAGCAAGGGTCGTGTGGCCCCTATTAAGGTGACGACGTTGCCTCGTTTCGAGCTCCTTGCCTGCCTCATCGCAGCACGCCTTTATGACTACCTAAAGCGAGTTCATGGCCTATCAGCCATACGTGTGTTCTTCAGGTCGGACGCGCAGATATCTGGGGAACCTAGCCGGTGGTCACCCTTTGTCCGGAATCGCGTGGAAGAGATCCAGCGCCTGACCAAGATATACAAATTGGCGCACTGCAGCAGCAAGGATAACCCTGCCGACCTCATCACAAGTGGGATAAATTCAGCAGGCCTAAGAACCTCAGAAGTTTGGTGGCATGGACCATCCTAGATAGCCCACCCAGAAAATATGTGGCCATCAAACCAGCCCCGGGAAGCTCCTGACATCGTCGACCTGTCACCAGCGTTAGCGTCATCTTGCCCGGTGGGGTCTTCGCCACCGGAACCGCTATGCCTAATTTCAGTTCATAGCCGCTAGTCCAGGCTACTAAGAGTAACCACCTGGATTCGATGCTTCATAGATTAAGCTTTACCGCAGCGGGCGTCGATGACCGGGCCACTGACACCTCACGAAGCACAGGAAGCTGAACTGTACTGGATCCTCTAGGTAAAGCTGGAAGCATTCCCTTAAGATCGAGAAGCTCTATCCAACGGCCAGCTTGGTGCGGATAATTGCAGACTGATTCGTCTACAGCCACTTTTGGACCCAAATGGGATTATCTGCGTGGGTGGACGACTGCAACGTTTACAGTATCCTTATGATGTGCGAGATCCGATCGCTCTGCCCGTAAAGCACACTATAATACGGCTGCTTATTCTGTAACCCACGAGCAACTGTTGCTCACTGGAACAGACGCAACGCTCACGGAGATCCGCCAGCGGTATTGCGTCAGTAGAGGACGCCAGGCTGTGAAGGAAGCAAGTATACGCTGTATAGAAAGCCCTCCACCAGTGCTTGCCGTGCCGAAGACGAAGGCTGACACCTGAAACAGCTCCGAGAGCACCATTACCACGTGAGTGCATAGCGGAAACAAGCCCAATCTCCGTTGTGGGCGTCGACATCTGCGGTCCTCTGTACTGCCGTACAAACAATCCATCACAAGTCAAAGCATACGTCGGAGTTTTCTCGTGCGGTGTCACGTGGGATCTACACCTGGAATTGACGACGGGAATAACAGCGTCAAATTTCTTGCTCGCCATCAGGCGCTTCATTTCGCCCTCCGAAATACCTGCCACAGTATACTCCGAAAACGCCGCCGCTGTTAAACACTGCCCGAAGTCCTTCCACACTCCACACGACGCCATCCTCCAGGACGTCTGCAACGGGCAGCGAATGTTCGGAAATTCAACGTAGCGAGGGCACCCTGGTGGGGTGGTTGGTAAAAACTAGTGATTCTGATCACAAAGAAGACGCTGAGAAAGAGAGAGAGAGAGAGAGAAAAGACTATTTTGCCCAAATGAGAAGACTGGTCTTCTGGCTTCTTCCTTGCAAGGGTTCGGCCAGCTCCATGGGGGTTAGCGGTCTCTTTTGCTATTTGGACCAGGGCCTGTTGATCTTCAGCTGTAGAGATGTACAGAGCGGCCTCCCCTGCACATATTTTGGCATGTTTAGGAAATATGTGCTGTGTTCCTTTGGATTCCTAGCGATGCGCGAGAACTACCACATCATGTGTGATAGGGTAACCCACCGTGAACAAAATTTACACTTCGGCTCATATAGGTCGGGATACATCTGATGATACACGACTGGATTTGGAAACGCATTGGTGTGCAATAGTCGTAGAGCTGCAGCCTGTTTTCTATCTAGGGACTGGTGGGGGCGGGATATGATCGTCTGCCCTCCCTATAGTAGTGGAGAATTTCCCGATACGTGAGAAGCCTGCCGCCGTTCCGAGGAGTGCCTGTGGATGGGTCTGGGAAGTTGGTTTGGTTGGTGATAGCTCAAGTCAACTCATTGGCCTCCTCGTTGCCTTCCAATGTAGTATGTGCAGGGACCCACAGTAGTGTGACTGTGGGGAGGTTCTAAATGTCGGTTAGGGGTCTAAGAATGGCAAGTGTGTTGGGCGATATACGTCCTCTAGTGATGTTTCGAATGGCAGCCAGCGAGTCTGATACTACCACAACCGACGTTTGCATGCTGGAGATAGCTAGGGAGATAGTCGGTTTCTACGCTTCCACCGTGTGCGTATTTACAATTATGCCAGCCACATGCTGACTTCCTGAATGGTTGGTTGAACCTATACAAAAGGCCCGCATGTTTCTAGAGATGGGAGGAATTTTATGCACGATATGAAAGCAGTTAGAATGTCGACTTGCTCTGGGGTCTCGACGTTTTTGTATACTCGAAGATTGCTCAGAATTTTTAGTTTTGCCCGTATACAAGAGAGGTGCGAGTTGTGCCGTGCGTTGCGTCTCAATGATTCCTTCCCCTGTGTTGTAGATACCGAGTCAGAGTAGTTCGCGGCAGAGACATGGATACCTAGAGTTTGTTTGTATAGATGGTATTCGTCGAAAAGTTTAGCGGTCAATTTCTTTGCTTGGCAACACTGGAAACGGCCACAGACATGGCCGATGCGCCACGGACATGCACAAGTACCGCCATCCCGCGGAGCCCGACGTAACGAGTGACGGCGCACTCACACGGTTGCATGGAGGAGAAGAGGTGTACCTGATCTGGGGGCCGTGCGCACAACGTCGCCTAGCAACAGACGCTTGGCCACAGATATGGCGGCGCACTAGCATGGTTGCCTGCATGCATTCCACGCCATTGAATACCGGCCATACCTTGTGGCTTAGTGTATGTATTTTATGTTTTTCAAGTCTTCTGAGTCGTAAGAACGGCGGGGTATATGCAATTCGACTGAATATGAAAGCCTGAATGAGTCTTCTGATGCTGTTTTCAGACATCCCTTTATATTTATTGGAGATTCTCGATATCATGCGGCTAACTTACACAGCTCCATTTGTTTGATACTTGCTGCGTTGTATCTATCAGCTTGAATATGAAGGCTTAATATTTTTATGGTGTCTACGTTTGGTATAGCAGTACCATCTATTCCTGTGATTGAGATGCTGCTTTGGCGACCTTGACGCTGGCGGCCGTTGGGATAGATGGCAAGTAGTTTCGTTTTTTGCGGTGAGCAGCGCAGACCTCTAGAGATTACATAGCTCTCAACCGCTTCTATCGCTTGTTGCAGGGTATCTCGTATCATCCCATCGCTGCCTCCTGCTACCCAGAGCGCAATGTCCTCTGCATAGAGACTCGATTGAGGCTGGGTATCTCATTGAGTTTCGGAGGCAGCCCCATGTCTGCCACGTTCAATACGAAAGGAGACAGGACTGATCCTTGGGGTGTGCCCTGTTCTCCCATTTGTATGGGGCTTGACTGAATATCATATATCGTGAGGCTGGCTGTTCTTGCCATTAAAAGTCTCACATACTTTTAGGTGCACTTGCCCACTCCGAGAAGCTTAAGATTCTGAAGTATGGCTGAGTGTTTGACTTTGTCAAAGGCTTTAGTTAAGTCTAGTCCCAGGATGGCCCTGGTATCAGAGGAAGAGTTGTGTCGTCTCGACGACTTGTTGGTGTAGTGGTAGGAGCCCGTCCTGCGTCGTGAGACCTTGTCTGAAACCGAACATTGAGTTAGGGAGTAGGTGTTTGTCGTCCACGTGCTTGTTTATTCTATTCAAGACCATGCGCTCCAAAGTTTGCCTAAACAAGACGTCAGAGAGATGGGCCTTAGGGTCTCAATAATCAAAGTCATGCCGGGTTTAGGAATAAATACGGGCTTTGCCGTCTGCTATTACTTCGGAAGGGTACCTTCCCTCCAGCATTTATAAATGTATTTAGTCAGGGCCGTAACGGAATCATCGTCCACGTTCCTAAGCACCCAGCTGCTTGCATAATGGGCCGGTCCTGTCGTACTTATTTGGAAACATGCTATTCAGAAAGCGAGGGTGAGGGAAAGATCCTGACTGAATCTGTCGATACAGTACTTGTTGCTCCCGCGTGAGTTCTGAGTGCGGGCCAGGAAGATTCTTCCTATCCTGTCTATAGTACTGCACTATCTTTCTGTAGGTGACCATAGGCCCTTGACGTACCTGTCCATGGATGTCGAGGGATCTTCTCCAATAAAACCAGCCCACTTCCGTCTCGGCAATCCAAACACGTGCCTGCTCCAGAGCCTCGGGCCATTCGAGCCACCGTCAACAAGCTCCGAGTTGAGACGCCGACGGAGGCACCGAAAGACAGTTACAAAGCACCTATGGCAAAGATGGTGGAACGAATACCTGCAGCTTCTGCGGTCCGCTCACGATGCGTTCTCACATCCGCCACACCAACTAGCAATCGGAAACATGGTTTTAACCCACGAAGAGGGATACACCTAACGTTTTAGAGTCTTGGCCGTGTGGCCAATTTGCTATCCGGACGCGACGAAGTCTCTCTCAGCTGTGTACTCCACCTGTCAACTGGGCCAGAAATCAAGCCGCTGAATCAATGGCTCTACTTTCTTGAAGCCAACCCTTAGACGTCTTGGCGGGCGGGGGAGTGTGTACAAAATAAGTGTGGAATAGGCGGGTGGCACGACCGAAGGCAGGGGGCGTTGGCAGGATCGATGAAAGACGATTGGCCGCGCTAGCGTGCTCGACTTGAGTGTTCTGTGACCACCGCGAGAACCGGACGTCTGGGCCTTGCGCCCCCTGCTTGATCCGCCATATTGTTGTAGTGACATACTGCATGACGCGGTACTCATAGACTGCCGCTCTTCTCAGGGGGACTGCTGAAGAAGTCGCCAAATCCTTTCTTCACCAAGTGGAGCTGCGACATGGATCCCCTGCAGCCCTCCCTAATCACGGGCCGGGTAACGGTGTTCACTGCAGAGCTTATGCAAGGCGTAAGCTCTGGTGGACGCAGGTTCAGGGTCGCTAAGAAGTGCATTGCACTTAAAAAGCACAAGAAGAAGGTGACAAACACGAGCGCTGATCGTGTTTGTCACCTTCTTCTTGTGCTTCGTCTGAGTTTGCGCTGTTCCCCTTTTGCTTTTGTTACTGTTGTTACTGTTGATGATGATGTTTTTGTTGATGGTGATAATTGCAAGATCCATGACGATGAATCCTTTATTTTTCCCAAAACTGCACGGCCCACAGAAATTACGAAATCAAAGGTTTGAATGAAGGCGTAAAGATAGGAGCTATCATAATAAGAGACAAGAAAACACAAAGTATTTTACTATATTTTAGTACATCTCGGCTGCCACACGGAATTGTGTGTGTGAGCGGATTTCATTTCTTTTTGACGTCTAACAAAGCAAGCGGAGCATCTTGTTTAAGCCAACTATAGGTTTTGTGTTAAATTTGTTTTCTATATATATCTTTCCATTACCTCTCTTCTGGTCCAAATTTTAATGCATTTACGTGATTACCGCGTAGCCGTGGTTGAAAGAAACGTTAGCTTAAATTCCGCTGTCCACCTGATATTAACTTTAATCAGCATTCCATAATTACGCATACGTACGAGTAATTTATTTTTACACACGTGAAGGTGAGTGGATAGTAGGAGGCGTGGATGGTATGGGTCAGGCAGACATAGTGGACCTGTGCCTGGACCCTCAGGGAGTTCGCAAAGGAATACGGCATGCAAAAGCAGCGTGATGGCCATCACCACCGCCAAGATGCCGGTGATGATGGGCAGCGCCTCGAGTTCCGACCTCACGAGGCCAGTCATGCCGGTGACCAGGAACGTTATGAACCCGAAGCCGTAGTACTGCACGGACACCAGCAGTGGAAGGTCCTGACCACGACGCGAACCAAGCAGGCCCGTTCAGGAAAAAGATGGTCCCCATGAGCGCGTAGGTAGAGCCCAGGTTGCAGAGGAAGAAGAACACATCGAAAATGAATCCTCGGGAGCTCAGCGCCATCACGATGATGAACGACAAGAGCACCTCCGCGATGCCCATCATGCCTTCCGGTGTCCGGTAGAAGCCGCGGTTCAGCTGGAGCTGCCAGTGGCTGCCTCCCACGCTTACTCGGCGAGGCCGGGCGGTGAGGCGCGAGGCAGAGCCGGCGAGCGAGCTCCGCCGAGGGCCGGCGCCATCGAACGAACCCAAGTGGGGTTCGGAAAGGCTGACTGAGCCACGATGCGGACCAGGCTGCGGACCAGAGGTCCCATCAGAAGGTGACAGACCGGAGCTGGGCGCACCTGATTGAGGATACGGTGCCGCAACCGACGGAGCAACCGAAGGAGGATTCGTCGGAGGAAAGGGTGGCGGGCAGCCGGGAGGAATGCTCCTTCCTGATGAAGAACGAGGCGGCCCTCCCGCGGTTAGCGACGTATCCGTCTCTACAGTAGCCATCGGGGTGGCTGGAGTCCTCAGGGGCTTGGCAGCCTGCGAGAATAATAGCGAAAGGTTGGCCCTAGCGTACTCGCCATCTTTAGGTGGTGGTTGCTCACCTGGAATAGTTACAGAAACGCAAAGGAATCCGAGAACTGGGAAAATGTTCATCGAAGCGAACCGCCATGCGCGTGTCTTGGTTCCGCCGCCCTCCTGGCGCGTGCCTATGCGGTGGCGTTGCGATTCCCAGCGCCGTTTATTATGATGATGATACTTGGCGAGTTGAAGGTGAAGAAGCTCCAGCCTCGTTACTTTTCCTACATGGTACAGAAATGTTTATTCAAACAAATACGCCAACGAACAGTGTCTCATACCTAGATCTTCCTCTAAAGGGACCAGGACGACCAAGAACAACGTCGTTTCATTTAAAGTAACCACTATTCGGTAACTCGCGCTACTTCATTCCTGCTGCAAAAGGAAGTTGCCCTCATCAATTTGTTTCCCGCCAGTTAAGTTCGCTTACGTGCTTTGAAGGCGAAAGTCTGGGGATGCTAGTCAGCGGTTCTTTACTGTTACATCGTATCTGATCATGATGGTGGTAATGCCCTGGATGTTTCTGGCGTGTACCCACAATGGGGGATTGGCCACGGATAATTATCTTTTATAACTCATTATGACTTCAAAATATTCGTTTTCGTGTTTCTTTTTTCGATTTCGTGTCTTCGTTTTTCGGCGCGAAATACTTCACCAGGCAGACTAGTGACACACGTTGCAGCTTCCCAAAAAATCAAACTTCCACGCGGCTGGGTTTCACCTGTTCTACGCATGTGCCGTCCCGTTCACTTGTCACGTTGCACGCATCGGTCTAACCTTTCAGTGCATTTTATCAAGAAAAACGCTGTGTCTAAAGGTACCTCGCACGTACACGAAAAATGTTTTAAAGATACCTCGGACGGATCCCAAAAATTTCTTATAGATACGTCGGACGTATCCACAAACATTTTTAAAGGTACATCGGCCTATTCGGTTGCACTCGGACCTCTTCGGTTATCTACACCACCGAGCCACCTCAGCGAGCTGATGGTCCCTAGAAACATTTCACCATAGCGAGCTTATCCAGGCGCTTCAATGTCAGCTTTCACTAAAGAGGAAACGCAACTCGGGCGCGGTGACAGCAGTCTGTTTTATTTTCACCCAGTTGGCAGAACAGCTTCCGCCCACTGATTATCCAGAGCCACTGTTACAGTTTAATCATTATTAACAATCACAGGTGATCGTGCGTGACTTTAGTGACGGGTACGTTGGTCCTGGCTTCTTTGAGAGGTAGAGGTTCGGCCGTTTGACTAAAAATCAAGACCGACTGCTCTCACCGCGTGAATTGTAAAATGGGCGCGAAGTATTGCTATTAAAAACTCTAGAAACGGCAAAAAAAAACTTTATAAGATCTGAACCCGTGACTACGACATTCGTAAGCAGAGGCGTAGCCTCCATACAGCGGCAAATGGCGTCGTATCAGATGGTTTAATTCATCTAGACGGAACTTGACATTTCACTTCGCGTTCCGTCTGGACAGAGCTGTAGAAGTCCTTATCGTTCCGTCTGGACGGAACACTACACACTTCCAACAAAAAAGTGACCAAAGTGCGATAGGTGTTTTAACAACAATACAATGCGGTACATGTTTAAAAGTGAACTATGTGTGAACAAATGAAAGTATGTATAATTACTTATTCTAGAGTGTTATTAAAGCAACTCTGTGAAAGTGCGGAATCGATCTCGTTTTCTTTGGGCACCGGGTTGCACACAATTCACTGAACTCCGTTACATTGAACGCCACTTCATACAGGACGTTTCATCGAACACCATTTCACCCCGCACGGGGCACCTTGAGTAATATTGGTGACGGTATTAGCGACACCGCGGACCCCGAGCCCCAAAAGTTAAGTTGAAACCTACCGTGACGATGTTTTTACATGCGGAGGGAAAGTAACCACGAACCGTGGCGGTCGGAGTCGTAATCAAACTCCGGCCGATCAGCTCCCTGCCTGTCTACCAGGTAGGCAGCTCCGGGACCCCTTCAGCTATCGGGGTAAGGCTGCAGAAGAAGGTAACCCCTCCTCTGATTTTATTGCAGGCCAATGGTATTTTTCAAAACGCCCCAACAAACATCTCGGTCCCTGAAAAGGGGACGCACCGAAGTATCCTTTCCACCCCTTCCAACCATGACTCACCCGCACCCTGACAACTACCCAAGTTAATCTCTGGACAAAGCAAAACCTCTCTCTTCTCAATCCGTATTCCTGCTCTTGAAGTTCCTGGAAGGCGTCCTTGGCAGGACATACGATGCTAAAAATCTAAGAACCGGTGATGTGCTAGTTGACGTCACGACGCAGCAGCAATCCACAAATCTCCTGACTTAAACCCGCATGGCAGATCTGGATATCAGTCAAACCCCAACGCAGCCTCAACAGCTCGCAGAGCGTGCTATCTCAGCCTGATCTGCTAAGCGAAACAGAGGCCGACCTTCTGGAAGGCCTGAAGGACCAAGGCGATACAGCAGTGAGGAGAATCACCATCCCCCAGGTAAATGTAGAAATAGCAACAAAACATACTCTTGAATTTCAATAAATCGAAACTTTCTGAACACATCAATGCTGGTTTCATTAGGTGTGGAGTAGGTCCGTACGTACCTAACCCACGCTGCTACTTCAAGTGCCAGCGGTTCGGACATGGTACAACTTCTTGCCGCAGCAGAACAACCTGCGCTAAATGCGCCGCACAGGACCACCCCCTGACAACTGTAACTCCACCACCTTCACCTGTGCTGTCACCGTACGCAGCATGCTTCCGCACCTGTGAGAAATTCAAGCAAAAAAGCAAGTCATCAGTGTGAAGGTCACGGAGAGAGAGAGAAAATGACCTTTATTAATAAATCCTGCGAGGGGGGCGGGATTCACCACGCAGGGCTTCACCGCCCCCGCCTACCCTGGGCCTCAAGGGGTACCCAGGCCTTGGCTTCGGCTACTAGGGAGCGCTCCCCCAGCAGGAGGGTCTCCCGTTCGCTTCTGCCGGCCCAGGGCTTCCTCGAGCCGCTGGATCGCGTATAGTTGGTCGCCCTCATCCGTCGAGCGGATGCACTTCTCGATGTCCGGTGGTAGCGGGCCGGGGCCCCGCACACCCCGCACAGGTTCGTCACAGTTCCAAAGTATGTGGGCCAGGGTGGCCAGTTCCACCCCGCACACACAGCACACACCGTCGCCGGGAATGTCCGAGCACATGTGCCGGGCCAGTGCCGGCGTCAACACTGTCCCGACTTGTAGCTGTCTGAAGAGCACGCCCTCGTGCCTCCCCAGCCCCCGATGAGGGCCGGGAAGCTCGCGGCGTCCCTCCTTGTACCACGCCAGTATCTCACTGTAGCCGGCTAGGGGCTCCATGTTGTCTTCCGTCCGCAGGGCTTGGCCACGGGGGGGCGTCGCGCGGTGCACGATTTCTCGCGCGACGGCGTCCGCGCCCTCGTTGCGGTTGGGCGTACCGCCGGGGAGGGCTCCGACGTGGGCCGGGAACCACCTCAGCGTTGTTACGGTCTCCTTTCCTCTCGGGAGGATTCTCGCAGCCGGTCTTCCGACGCGACCGCGGCTGTAGCCTGCCACGGCGGCTCGGGAGTCGCTGAGTATTGTAGTCATCTCTGGGCAGTTTCTTAGCGCCAGCGCTATGGCTGCCTCTTCTGCCTGTTCGCTCGTGGCCGCCCGGACGCTGCCGGCTGCCACCATCTCCCCGTCGGACGCCCTGACCGCCACGATTGCGTAGCGTCCCGGCTTACCGCCGTACGCCGCCGCGTCGACGTAGGCCGCCCGCTGGTCTTCCTTGTGCGCCTCCGCCAGGGCTCTCGCCCTCGCGAGTCTTCTCTCTTCGTTTCGTTCCGGATGCACGTTCCGCGGGAGCGGCGGCACCCTCAGTGATCTTGCTAGCTCTGCGGGCAGGTCCTCGCGATCTTCCCCGGTCGTCGTTGGACTCGCCCCGACGCTCTGCAGTATCATTCTTCCCGTCGCGGTCGTTCCGAGGCGGACAATCTGCGCCGCCCGTTGGGCCTCCCCGATTTCCTCCAGGGAGTTATGTATGCCCAACTTTGCCAGGGCCGCGTTACTGGTACATTGCAGCAGTCCCAGCGCCGCCTTGTAGGAGCTCCTGATCGCCGCATTGATCTTGTCTCTTTCGTGTCTCCGCCACGTGTGGAAGGCTCCTACGTACGCGACGTGGCTCAGCACAAACGACTGCAGGAGGCGTAGGAGGTTTGCCTCCCGCATGCCGCTGTGCTTCGTGGATACCTGTTTGACGAGACGGGTGGCCACCCCAATCTTCGTCAGGAGCCGTTCCAGGGCCGTGTGATTGTCGCCCCCAGAGTCTAGGTGCATACCCAAGACTCTGAGGCCCTTAACGTGCGGGACTTCTGTACCGTCTGTTGTTCGAAGCACGATTTTCTCGGCCTCCCCTCCGACGGATTTTCTCCAGTATCCGGTCGGTGGCAGGATCAGGAGCTCGGACTTTTGTGGCGAGCAGCGCAGTCCCGTGCCCCGGAGGCAGTCTTCGACCGTGGCGATTGCCTCTTGTAACGAGTCCTCCATGTGCCCGACGGTTCCCCCCGTCGTCCATATCGTGATGTCGTCCGCATATATCGTGTGACGGATCTGCTGCATTTGCGACAGTCTCTCCGCCACGGGGATCATCACTGCGTTGAACAGGAACGGGGAGATTACCGCTCCTTGGGGGGTTCCGACGCTGCCCAGCTTGCGTTCGTCTAGGGTCAGGTGCCCGATCTGCAGGTTAGCCGTCCGGCCCGACAGAAAGGCTCTGATGTAATCGTACGAGCGCTTTCCCAGCCCGAGTTTCTCGATCTGTTGCAGTATCGCCGAGTGCTTCACATTGTCGAAGGCACTCTTTAGATCCAAGCCCAGGACCGCCCTCGCATCGGTCTTGTGGGGGGTCTCGAGCAGATCGTGTTGGAGGAGCAGCATCGCGTCTTGCGTGCTCAGCCGGGCCCGGAAGCCCAGCATGGACGGTGGGTACGCGCCGCTTCTCTCCATGTGCGGTTGCCATCTGTTGTTCAACACGTGCTCCAGTACTTTCCCCACGCACGACGTTAGGGAGATCGGGCGTAGGTTCTCGAGTCCCGGAGCTTTGTTGGGCTTGGGTATAAGTATCGTTTTGGCGTGCTTCCATTGTTTGGGTAGCTCGCCTCTCCGCCAGCACTCGTTATAGTAGCCGGTCAGGGCCGTGATGGCTCCGTCACTCAAGTTTCTCAGGGCTTTGTTGCCGATCCCGTCGGGGCCGGCGGCCGACCTGCAGTTCAGCTCCTGTACCGCTCGGCGTACTTCCCACTCTTCTATGTCGGCGTCGAGCGCGGGGTTGTCGGGTCCGCCGTACTCGGGGTGCCGTGCTTGCTCGCCTTCGGGTAGGTATTGGTCGTTGAGGCGTTTCTTTACCTCATCCTCCCCGTGATTGTTGATGGCCACCTGCAGGATCTGCGCGAGTCTGTGCTGCTGGTAAGACTTGCTCGCCGTTTCGTCCCGCAGGCGCCGGAGCAGTTTCCACGTCTTGCCCGCGTGCAGCTGGCCGTCCGCTTCGTTACACACGGCGTGCCACTGCTGCTCGCAAAGCTTCCGGCTGTGGCGCTCGATTTCCCTGCCCAGCTGCGCGATTTTCTTTCGTAGCGCCCTGCTGTGCCTTCTCTGTTTCCACCTGCGCTGCAGAGATTGCCTCGCCTCCATCAGATGCGCGAGTCGGGAGTCCATGTTGGGTATCGACTCGTCGATCTCGATCTCGGTGCTCACACGCTCGACCGCGCTCGCTAGCCCTTCGGTCCACTTTCCTATGTCATCGATGACCGCCGGAGTTTCCTGCCGCCGGAAAGCCTCCCAGTCGGTGATCTTGTGCTTTCGCTTCGGTTCTTCACCCGCGTTGACCCGCAGGGGGATCTCCACTTCTATGATCTGGTGGTCGCTTCCCAGGTTCAACCCCGTGTTTCTCCAGCGGACGTCCCTCGCCTCCGGGAGATAGACGAAGGCGAGGTCCGGCGTGGTGTCCCTGGCCGTAGAGGTGCCGATTCGCGACGGCTGCTGCGGGTCCGAGATCAGCTCGAATTCCGCCGCCTCTGCCTCTTCGAGCAGGTTCCGTCCCTTGGCTGTCGTGCGGGGGTAGCCCAGCTCCTTGTGTGCCGAATTGAAGTCACGGAAAACATCACTTCCCCACAGGTGCGAAAGCGGTTCACCTCTTTCCCCCTGGGGTTGTACACCAACGCAGGCCGGGGGTGGGGGCGGAGCGGCATCGGGTTTCGGCAAGGGCTCAGTACCAGGAGTCGGACTTCGTCCCACCACAGTCCCACCTGGGTCGCCTCGGGCAGCCCAATCAGTCACCACCGGCTTGCTGAGCCAGCAGCGATTGCGGTGGCAACAGTCACCGTCGGGACCGATGCCGTCCCCCCCCCCCTCTTCGTCACCCTCCCTGCTTCCACTGGAAACTGCCGAGGAGATGGACACGGGGGTCCCACCACACCGCCCGTGCCACTTGTGGCGCTCCCGACACCTTAGGCGGTAGCGGATCAAACAAAGGGCACGGGAACGGGCGCCATGTCCAGGGAGACCAGTCTATCGGTCACCCCGAGGACATCTGACGGCGAGATGGACGTCGGGCCTTTCTTCTCTGCATGGCAGCGCAAGGAACGGCCTCCGACGTCGAAGCAAACAGAAGGGCCCAAAAACTCCCTTCTAGAGTATAAGTCCCGAAAGACTAAACATGATTACTCACACGTCCTCCAGTAGCTCTTAAATGTCTATAATGGGATGAGAAAGTACCACCCAAAGTAACTGCTTAGGGCTCTTTAAAAATCAGTTAGGTCTGAGTTATTACATTCCAATCAGCCAAGTATGATGTGTCTCCAAGAAACACACTTAAACTCCATGCACACAAATTTCTTGACTACCGAATACTATTTAAGAAGAACAGGGATGGTGACGGCACATCCTTAGGTGGTGTGGCCATCATTTCCCGAAAATTCTTGGCGTTCCACACTATCCAACTACAGACCATCCTTAAGGCTTCTCCGATTCAAACCACAATCTTCAATAATTTTATATCACTGTGCTCCCTGGACACCCCTCCGGACTTGCGGCTCTCGAGCTCAGAATTCGAGGCCCTGGTAGATAAGCTACCAGCACCTTTAATTCTTTTAGACGACCTCAACGCAAATACTGCACTCCGGGGCTCTACTCGCACGGATGCCCGAGGTCGCCTCGTCTAAAAAATCATCATATCTTCAGGAGCATGCCTTTTCAATAAAAAACAGCCTACATACTATAACATTGGACACAACACTTATTCACACCTTGAGTTGAATATTGGTACTGCAGTTTTCTTTTCATGTCTTGAGAGCGGTGTGGGCACGGACCCATATGGTAGTTACCACTTCCCCACCTAACATATACACGTGAAGGTTCAGCAGTGTATCTTCCCAAAACAGGTTCAATGAAGCAAGAGCCAACTGAAATACATTTACAGAGGCATCCAAACTACACTACACGTCCATGAGCCACCTACACGTTGATGAGGCAACCCAACTCCTCACGGCGCACATCCTCGACGCCGCCGATAAGTTCCTTCCCCACGCCCCTGGTGTCCTGCGCAACCAGAGGAGGCCGTGGTGTAATAAGGACTGTAGGCAGGCGCGAGATGCCCAGAACAAGGCGTGGGGTATCCGCAGGTATCCTACATGGGATACCCTCCTTTTGTTAAACGGGCAAAGGCGTTCGAAAAATGTGTGCTGCGTGGTGCAAAATGAGAGAATTCGAGCACCTTCTTGACATCCATAAACTCATACACCGACACACACAAAGCCTGGTCACGTATACGAAAACTCAAAGGACATCAGACACACAGCCTGACCCTGGTAAGTGCAACAAGGACACACTGGAAAACCAGGCTAACACACTCGCACAACACTTCCGTCACGTGTCCAGCTTTGCACAATACTAACTTTCATGCAACGCAAAACATCCTGTGAAAAGAAGTTCTTGGAGTATAATAATAAGTCGAACACCTCGTATAACTCTCACTTTTCACTTCATGCGCTGAAGATAGCTCTCGGCACTCACAAGCCTTCCAGGCGCAGACAAAATTACATACAAAATGTTACAATCCCTACACGCACACACACTTGAAACACTTCTACACCTCTACAATAAGATATGGCTTTCGGTGCACATTACACAGTCTCACATGGAGGTCATGGTAGTGGCTTTCTTGAAGGAGGGGAAGGACCCAACCTGTCTTGCCAGTATCGAACCATCACCCTCACAAGCTGCCTGTGCAAGCTCTTCGAGAAGATGATAAACAGGGACGTGTACTTTTTTGAGTACAATGGTCTCCTCGAGAGCTGCCACGCTGGCTTCAGAGCGGGGCGATTCACGGACGATAAACTTGACGCCCTTGAATTTTACATCAAGGACGCTTTCACCCATAAACAGTTTTGCGGAACGGTGCTTTTTTTTACCTTTAAAAGGGTTATGACACTCGCTTGGCGCTACGGGATCCTTGAATGACCTGAAGTCATTCGGTGTTTCGGGCCATATGTTAAAGACCCGCGCTAGTTACATGTCTGAAAGAACGTTTCGCGTAAGAGCTGGTAATGCACTGTCAAGGATTCATGTGCAAGAAAACAGTGTTCCGCAAGGTGGAGTTCTAAGCTGTAATCTGTTTATAATTAAAAGAAACTATCTTGGTAAGGCATTGCCACCTACAATTTCTCACTCTATGTAGACGACGTCCAGATATCTTTTAAATCGTATAATATGTCAATCTGTGCACGCCAGGTCCAACTTAGTATCAAAAAACTTGCCGGCTGGGCAGACAAGAACGGTTTCAAATTCAAACCAGAAAAAACACGTTCATGCATTGTGTTCTCTAGGAAGCGCGGGATCCATCCGGACCGAGATATTACTCTTAATGGCGTTTCAATTTCTGTTAAAAACGAGCACAAATTTTTAGGCTTCATATTCCATAAGAAACTGACATTCATTCCACACGTGAAACATCTTAAGCAAAAATGCCTAAAAACCACGAACATTCTCAAAGTCCTCCTCTACCAATACCGGTTTAAACGGCATTTTTTTAACTCGCTTTAGGACTTTTATTGCCGAGCCCGCAATGTCTATGGATCGGTAGGCTGGAAACGGCAGCGAAATTTAGATGACGTCCTTATACAATCGTCTACGTGGTGCACTGCTCAGGTACTCAAGCGAAAACCGTGCCTTCAGATATTTGTATGACCGCACTGTTGTATCCGCCGCCCACCGAGTCACCATACGTAGCAGAGAGATGCAGACGCTACCTCGTACCCACAGAAAAGAGAGCCTTTATTTTTGTTACATGCTATTTATAATCGCGCTTTCGGTTACTGATGATGATGTTGGTAATTGGCCTCCTTAGCATTGTGCGCAACCTCGTAGCATGAACAGAACTACATTACACAACACAACATCCCCTCCTCCCAAAAAGGGGCACGCACAGTCACTGCATTGTCTCATAAGTCATATTCAGCGAGCCATGCAGGCTTGCGTCGGTCTCTGGTGGATCGCCGTGGCGCCTCACTTTCAGCACTTGTCTCAGTCCCTCCCAACACGTTCCTTGGTACACTCATGTCCGTGACATCAACATTCGGCACACCAGCACTTGCAGAAGTTGGAACTGCCATTCTGTCGGTGCTGGCCAGGGTAGTAAGTGGCTGGAACTGGGCACTCGGGGACTGTGCTGCTGTGGAACCGGGAGTCCCAGGGGAAACGCAGGTTGCCTCTGTCGCAGGATTCCAGGCTGCAGTGTATGGAATCAGCCGCTCATAATTCCAAACGCGACCATTGCTCAGCTCGTACGTGTCCTCATGTTGGCGCCGAACCACGGTGGAAGGAGGTGAATACGATGGGAACCCTTTGGCACATGTCCCGGTAGCTTAATCCGAACTGCTTGTCCTGCGCTCAATGACGAATGTTTGGCTGCACGACGTCCATCCGTATAGTGCTTGCTTGCAAGCTGTTTCTGAGTTACCCTTTGCTTGATGGCTTGAAGCTCCACGCCTCCGACCTCAGGAATACTTCCAGTCGGTCCTGCAGCGAGATCGAGTCTGGTCCTTGGGTGACGGCCGTGTAGGAGAACAGCAGGTTTCTGACCCGTAGTTGCATGCGGGGTGCAGCAGTAGATCCCAAGGTACTCTGTGACAGCATCCTTTAGTGGGCGGTGTTCCTCCAGACACACCTGAACGTAGTCCGTTAACACACGATTAAACCGTTCCACTTGTCCATTTGACTGTGGATGATAGACTGCCGAGAATGTGTGGTGGATACCTCTATTGCGCAAGAATTCTTCAAACTCGACGGATGTAAATTGTGGCCCATGGTCACTCACTATCTCCTTCGGATAGCCTTCACGGCTAAATTTACGCCGCAAAAACGACATGGCCGTAGCTGAAGTGACGTTGGAGGTGAACCCTACTTCTGGCCACTTGCTGAAGTAGTCTACTAAAGTAATGACAAAACGACAGTCCTGAGGAGCCCTTGCGAAAGGACCAACGATGTCGATGCCTATCTTCCCCCACGGTGCTGAAGGAAATGGTACCGGCTGCATTAGCGGCACAACTGGCTTTGCTGATTTGTCAACAGACTGACAAATGGCACAAGACTTGATCAGCTGTTCGACGTGCTTGTTCATGCCAGGCCACCAGTATTTTTCTCGGAGTCGTTGCTTTGTACGCGTGATGCCTGGGTGTGATTCATGGGCGATATCCAGAAGTCTGCTCACCAACGAAGAAGGTACCAGGAAATGTTCCCCTCGGAGCAGCAGGTCATTCATCACTGACAGTTCGTCCCGAACCCTGTAGAAAGGCATTGCTTCTGGAGGCAGCGTCTTGGCTGATGGCCACCTGGACGTAGTCCACTGCATCACTTGGCAAAGTACAGAATCCTGCGCAGTTGCGGTTACGAATTCCTCATGAGTTAAGCATGAAGAAACAAAGCAAACAGCATCTTCCGGCTCCGTACGGGTTCCATATTCTCCTGCGGTAACCGGAAAAGGGCATCTGCGACAGTGTTTTCAGTGCCCTTCTTGTATTCTATTGTGTAGTTGCATGCCAGCAGTCTGGCATGCCATCTGGCAATCCTGAAAGGTTGACGGCCCGCTCCATTTGCACCGAGCAGCGTCACCAGTGCCTGATGATCTGTACGTAACGTGAAGTGCCTGCCCCAAAGGTACCTTTTCCAGTGCTCACATGCCCACATGCAGGCTAGTGCTTCCAGTTCGCCTACAGAGTACTTGGCTTCAGCCGACGTTAGGCGCCTTGATGCAAAAGCGATGGTATGCAAGTCATCACCCTTCTGTTGCTGGAATACAGCTCCTATGCCAATGCCAGAAGCATCTGTTGTAACCACTATTTCCAGAGCAGGGTCAAAAAGCTGTAAGCAGTTACTTGCCAAGAGGAGCTTCAGCTGGTCAAAACAGGCTTGCCTTTCCGGCGTCCAAGTGAAAACTACTCCCTTCCGTAGGAGCTGTCGTAGAGGCTCAACGAGTTCAGCATAGTGCGGTATGAATGTTGCATAATACCCAACCATGCCAAGGAAAGAGCGCAACGTTGCTACATTTGTGGGGCTGGAACTGTCTGGATGGCCTCTACATTGTTCACAAGTGGGCGAACCCCTTCTTCAGTCACTCTGTGACCCAAAATGTCAAGCTCCTTCACTCCAAAAATGCACTTTTCATTCAGTTTTAGCCCCAGGGCAATGCACTTCAAAACCTGCCGAAGGCAGCCGTCATGCTCTTCTTTTGTGCACCCAAATACAACAATGTCGTCAATATAGCAGAAAGTATTTCTGCAGCCTTGTAAGATTGTAGACATCATTCTCTGGAAAGCAGCTGGTGCCGAAGCTAGTCCAAATGCTTGTACCTGTACAGCCCATGCTTGTGATGAAAGCAGTCAGGTCCCTGTGTCGGGGAAAGAGCGATGATAGGCCGAGGCCAAATCCAGTCTTGAAAAGAACTTTGCACATGCAGCTTGTGTAGCAACTCTTCAGTGTGGGGCAGGGGAAAGGAGTCCACAATGATTGCTTTGTTAGGTTTCCCCCAGGTCTACACATATCCTAATTTTCCCGTTCTTTTTCTTCGTTACAACTATTGGGGAGACCCAAGGGGAACTGTAATTTTCTCAATCACATCTGCCGTTCTAGCCGATTCAGTTCAGCTTCCACAGATTCCTTCACCGCAAAGGCAAGCGTCGTAGTTTAGCGCTTACGGAGCAACATCCTTGCGTATCTTGATTTTTTGCACGAAGCCCTTTGCAAGCCCAAAATTTCCCCTCAAACAGGTCAGAGAACTGGGATAGCAGATCAGGAGAGAGCCCTTCCGGTTTACAAAATGTGGAAGCAGCTCAGTGACGTACCATTTATCTGTAGTTGCAGTGTGTTGATGGCGTCGATGCCCCGGAGATTTGTGCCTTGTAGTACCACGTAGAAAAGGAGTTGAGCATGCCGGTTCCCATACTGGACTGGAGTGGCGAAGCATCCTTGAATGTTGATTTTTCTGCGTGAAAAATCGAGCAATGTCGCCGATGTTGGCTGGAGTGGTGGTGGAGGCCTCAGTTTGCTGTACTGTCAGCAGCAAGAATTGAAACTGCAGAACCCGTGTCCACGAGGGAAAACGACGGGGGTTTTTTGAACCTTAAATCCGGTGCTCTGTTCCCCATTAATTTTCAGTACGCTGAGAGCTGTTGGATCGGGTGCTGGACTTCTTGAACAGCGAGGGACTTCTTGCTACGCTTCTCGCTACGACAGACTCTCTCGAAATGGCCTACCCTTTCCACAGTTGTTGCAGGTCTTTTTCCTTGCTTTGCAAATACGAGAATTGGCTGAGTGTTTCGCAGAGCCGCAGCGAAAGCAAGTCCTACTATTTTTTCCCGACGAGGCACGTTCGGTGGCCCTGGCGAAAATAATCCCTTTTTGCACTACCCTGCGGGTGCTGATGCCTCCCTTTGGGTAGAGTTCTTTGAACTCGAGGAAATTGTAGAGCCCTTCCAAAGCGGGGCCTTCCAAAAGTGCCGTTCCCGAAGTACGGGGTTGCCGCGGCGAGGTTGGGCGCTATGAACCGCGGCCCGTCAAAAGGGCAGGAAATGAAAGCTCGACAAGAAAGAACATTCCCGGGGTTACCCGGGAATAACGCTTGCCAAAAGTGGGTTCAATGCAAATTAGATTGTGCGTGTGGCCTGACTCTTAACACAATTTGGCGCCCCGTAGGTTGCCCTGGACTGAAATTCGTTTCCCTCGACCCCCAGGCAATGCAGAAGGAGCGCCTTGCGGCGTGCTGGCAGGTGCGCGTCGCTTGCCGACGCTACGAGGTAGTTCTCGAACATCCGACGCATTGCGCCCACGGTATGGCGGGCTTTCCCAGTGTCGGTAGAAACGGTGGCGGCGGCGTCAGTCCCATAGAAGAAGATTCCAGCTTGCCGTACTTGAGTAGTGACATGGCGTTCCGCCCGCAGCCGAAAAGGGTTACCTCGTCGCCATTATGTTGTATCCGCCGCCAACCGAGTCACCATACGTGGCAGAGAGATGCAGACGCTCCCTCGTGCCCACAGAAAAGAGAGCCTTAATTCTTGTTACATGCTATTTATAACCGGGCTTGCGGTTACTGATGATGATGCTGGGAATTGGCCACCTTAGCATTGTGCGCAACCTGGTAGCATGAACAGAACTACATTACACAACACAACACACACCACCTCGCGCAGAAACCCACGTAAACCGCCCCTTCGTACACCACTTGAAGAAACAATGAAATCCGACAATGCGTCTCGCATTCTCACTTGAATCATTGTTCGCATTTAAATCATCCCTTTGGTCTCTCAGGAACAGGAACCGTGAAATGATTGGTTTCCGAAATAAATCCACAAAGCCCAGTCCACCAGACTTCACGGAAAGAAACAAACTCGAGTGACTCATGCGCTCCCACGCGGAGCCCCAGACGAAAACCGCAAATGCTCCTTGCAGCCTTTGAATGTTGGTACGTCTAATTCACAGAACCTAAAGCACATGCCATACCTTGGCAGCCAAGAATACATTACACACAGTAGCTCGGGTGAACATGAACAACTCGGGTCTACTCCACTTCGTTGTCTTTCCCCGGACGCGTTCGGTTTACCCAGCCCAATAACTATTTGTGTACCGGTACTGATATATTGTCACGCAAGCGTATTTGGAAGGCGTGGTGGTCCAAACGTTTCTTCCGGGTCCCCCCAGTCGCAATGCCGAAATCCAACGCGTTTTCCCCAGTTTTTTAGGCTAGGTGTATGCCGAACATTTTAGACTTTCGCACCGCCGTTCTGATGCTTTGTTTGTCTTCACAAATAACCACCACATCGTTGGCATAGGCCAGGATTTTACCCTCACTTGAATCCAACTTGTATCCTCGCATGTTATGACTATTTAAAATACTTAGACAGAGTGGCTTCAAGTATAGAGCAAAAAGCAGAGGTGCCAGGGGGCAACCTTGCCTGATCAAAGATCGGACTGCAATCCTTTCACCCAGGCTTCTCTTGACGATAATACTTGTGGTGTTCTGAGAGTAGCTGATTTTAACCCCCTCAGGTACGACTGTGCCAATGTTTACATGTTCGAGGGTTTCAAACCGAATATTGTGCGAGACGCAATCAAAAGTTTTTTCCCAGTCTAACTGCAGTATAACCGCTCTTCCTCTAAAGGCATCCACACGTTCTATAATGCTTCCAACAACGTGTAAATTGGTCGTTATTGATGGCCCCATTATTCCACATGTTTGGTGGGGCCCCACGATAGTTGTTACTATGCCCGGCACTCTTTTCGCCAGTACTTTTATGTACACCTTATAGTCCACGTTTGTCAGACTAATAGGCCGGTAGCTTTTTACCAATAAAAGTTTGACGGCGTCATCGGAATTTGGAATTAACAGCACGTGTGATTCACAAAAGGATGGCGGCAATCGTTTCCTTTCGTACCCTCGCGCAGTAACGCGATCAAGTACAATCGCTTAAACGTCTTAAAGGTCCTATAGAAGCATGGCTCCGCTGCCGTATGGACCGCGCGTCTTTCCAGGGTTAAATTTATCTATGGTATGCTTATTTCTGTTGGTGTTATGGGCTCTTCAAGTCTCGTTCTGATTTCAGGATATACTTGGGCATCAGCTGCAAAAACTGGTGTCGAAAACCGTTTTCGAAATCACGCTTCCACCCTAACAGGTCGCGATAATACTCGTCAAAGGCGCGCTGGATGGCTATAGCCGAACAGAGCGCCCTTTACGAGCATTATACGCTAACTGCATACGCTATCATTCGTAACGCCAACATCGTACTCCACCTCTTTAACCTCATTTTGAGTCGCGTATCTTTTTCGCCGCACAAGGCCCGTTTTGTTGTCTTTCACCAAGCCACAACTTTTCTGGGCGGGCTATTATTACAGCACCTTTGTAGTTCTCAGGATCCATGAGCTCCAACTCTGCCTTTACCTGCTTTATCTTGCTGGCGTTTATTTCCATTTGCGTGTTTTGTGCACTCAAAAGAAAATTAAGTTGAGAAAGTGGTTCATTTTCTTCTTCCTCGGCTTTTCTCTGTAATACTGCAGCTCGTTCAACGGCATCTATTTTCACCTCTTCTTTACATGCTTCCGAACTTACGGCTGTATTTCCATCGTTTTCTAGTAAGAGTAGCTCAATTTTCTCTTTTAAACCATCCGAAAACACCTCGTCATGTAATAACTTTATATTAACTTCCACAAATCCTAAATAAATTTAGGCTTTTTTGTTAAGTTCCAATAACTAGCGACATTCAGGTGTGATAGTTGAAGCTAACATGCTTAACTTGGTAATTGATGCAAAGGGGTAATACATCAAAACAAACGTATATTCTATCTAATCTAGCTCGGCTACCGTGCTGAAAGTGCGTGTACTGAGTTGTCATACCCGCCGAAAGTATCCGTCCAGTGTCCTCCAAGTTATTTTCTTGCACTATTGTATTTAACATTAGCGCACTGGAGTCACGAACCATTATATTGGCCGTTCTATCATCTGCGTTGCATAAACAATTCAAATCACCGAGCAATATGACATAGTTTTTGTATCAAGAGATCCCTCTACTAGTTCGAAAACTTCTCTTTCCGCTTGTGCATTGGGCGCGTATGTGCATATTATGCGAATATTTGTTCCAGGCAAGCTAATTTCACACACGATGAGCCGGCCCCTTGCACCGGGGAAAATATGCTGCACTTCAAAACCAACACAATTTCGGATAATTTTAGCAGATTCTCCCATCGTCCTACGGCATGGGACTCACATAAATAATACCGTATCCTTGTTATCTACATAAATTGTTGGATCGGCCCCGGGCTCGGGCCGTCCACACCGTAATGTCGTCGGCGTAAACGCGTGGTCCACGCCTTCGATTTGCTTAGTAGATCGGGCAGGGGCAGGAGGGCCAGATTGAAGAGCAGGGGCGACAAGACCGACCCCTGGGGG
This sequence comes from Haemaphysalis longicornis, assembly GCA_013339765.2. Classification (NCBI taxonomy): domain Eukaryota; kingdom Metazoa; phylum Arthropoda; class Arachnida; order Ixodida; family Ixodidae; genus Haemaphysalis; species Haemaphysalis longicornis. The sequence continues at coordinate 187,427,400 of CM023452.1, forward strand.
GTGCCCCTATCGCCGAGCTCGACGGGGTCCGACTTCCGTCCCCTATCCTGATGGTCGCCGTTCGGTTTGACAAAAAATCTTTTATGTAGCCGAATGTCTTGCGGCCGCACCTGGTCTTTTCAGATTCTGCAACACGCTTGCGTGGGACACGTTGTCAAACGCTCCTTTCAGGTCGAGGGCGAGTATCCCGCGCGGCGCGTGCCTCGTTGCCTGCTTGACGACCAGCTCGTGGAGTTGGACCATCACGCCCTGGGTGCTGAGATGATGTCTGAAGCCGTACATCGTCTCCGGCATCTGATCTGTTTCTTCGAGGTGCTTCTGCAGCCGGCGAAGAACCATGCGCTCCATAACTTTCCCCGCGCAGGACGTGAGGGAGATGGGCCGCATGTTGTCTATCGTGAGGGCTTTGCCGGGTTTTGGGAATGAAGTGGACCTCGGCTTCCTTCCATTCCTCCGGCAACCGCGAGTTTCCCAGGTTTCGTTGATGTGCTTTAGGAGGCCGCGGGCCGCTGCACGCTCATGTTACCAGCAGTTTGTAAGTTATGGCGTCCCTGCCGGGGGCACTTCTCTTATTGCTTTCGTCTATCGCTGCCCAAAAATTCCGTCATGGTAAACGGCCTGTCCAGCTCGTCGTTGTCGGGTCCTTCGTACGTCTCGGGCCCCGGGGTACTGGCCCTTCTTTTTTTAGGTACCTCGCCTTCAGGTCTTCCAGGAGCCTGCAGCCGTCTCCCTTGTACGTGTTCAATACTTTGGTGGGGTTGCGATTGGTCGCAGTTTTGGTACTCAGCGGGTCGATTAAATCCCTCAAGAGACACCACGTTTTCGCGCCGAGAGCTTGCCCTGCAGGCCGTCGCAAGTCTTCACCCAATTTTTCCCCTGCAACTTGGCCGCGTGCTCGGCGATCTGTTTGTTCAAGACCGCAATGCGTTTGGCCAGCTTTCTGTTATGTCTCTGACGCTTCCACCGCCGCGTTAACGATGCCGAGCCGCCCACATGGGGGTAAGTCTGGCGTCCACGTACGGTACCTGCGCCGTCGTTGCGATTCCTGGGTGAATTTTGGAGGACCTGCTTCTGGTCCCTCGCCCATTGGGTGTAGGTTTGTTTTCTTTCGGCTTGTGCCGGCTCTTCCTCGGCCGCCGCGTCTTGTTCTTGGGTATACTTCCTCATCTTGTCCCAATCCGTGATCCCTGCCGTCCCCAGCAAGCCCGATATCGGGAGCCTCGGATCGTGATGCGGATCACCTGTGGTCAGACCCCAGGTCCGCTTTTTTGCTCCTCCAGGTGACGTCTAGCGTGCCCGATAACCACGACAGGTCTGGCGTAGTGTCCCTCGCGGCACTGTTGCCTCTTCTGGTGGGTACGTCCGGCTCGTTCAGGAGGGCCATCTCGTGATCCTCCATTGCCTTGGCCAACGATTTTCCTCTCTTGGAGCCCCAGACGAAAACCGCAAATGCTCCTTGCAGCCTTTGAATGTTGGTACGTCTAATTCACAGAACCTGAAGCACATGCCATACCTTGGCAGCCAAGAAACATTGCACACAGTAGCTCGGTGAACATGGCAACTCGGTCCATCCCACTTCGTTGTCTTTCCCCGGACGCGTTCGGTTTACCCAGCCCAATAACTATTTGTGTACAGGTACTGACATATTGGCACGCAAGCGTATTTGGAAGGCGTGGTGGTCCATTGAACATTTTTAAACGTTTCTTCCGGGTCCCCCCAGTCGCAATGCCGAAATCCAACGCGTTTTCCCTAGTTTTTTAGGCTAGGTGTATGCCGAACATTTTAGACTTTCGCATCGCCGTTCTGATGCGTTGTTTGTCTTCACAAATAACCACCACATCGTCGGCATAGGCCAGGATTTTACCCTCACTTGAATCCAACTTGTATCCTCGCATGTTATGACTATTTAAAATACTTAGACAGAGTGGCTTTAAGTATAGAGCAAAAAGCAGAGGTGCCAGGGGGCAACCTTGCCTGATCAAAGATCGGACTGCAATCCTTTCACCCAGGCTTCTCTTGACGATAATACTTGTGGTGTTCTGAGAGTAGCTGATTTTAACCCCCTCAGGTACGACTGTGCCAATGTTTACATGTTCGAGGGTTTCAAACCGAATATTGTGCGAGACGCAATCAAAAGTTTTTTCCCAGTCTAACTGCAGTATAACCGCTCTTCCTCTAAAGGCATCCACACGTTCTATAATGCTTCCAACAACGTGTAAATTGGTCGTTATTGATGGCCCCATTATTCCACATGTTTGGTGGGGCCCCACGATAGTTGTTACTATGCCCGGCACTCTTTTCGCCAGTACTTTTATGTACACCTTATAGTCCACGTTTGTCAGACTAATAGGCCGGTAGCTTTTTACCAATAAAAGTTTGACGGCGTCATCGGAATTTGGAATTAACACCACGTGTGATTCACAAAAGGAGGGTGGCAATCGTTTACTTTCGTACCCTCGCGCAGTAAAGCGATAAAGTACAATCGCTTAAACGTCTTAAAGGTCCTATAGAAGCAGGCTCCGCTGCCGTATGGACCGCGCGTCTTTCCAGGGTTAAATTTATCTATGGTATGCTTATTTCTGTTAGTGTTATGGGCTCTTCAAGTCTCGTTCTGATTTCAGGATCTACTTGGGCATCAGCTGCAAAAAGTGGTGTCGAAAACCGTTTTCGAAATCACGCTTCCGCCCTAACAGGTCGCGATAATACTCGTCAAAGGCGCGCTGGATGGCTATAGCCATACAGCGCGCCCTTCACGAGCATTATACGCTAACTGTATACGCTATCATTCGTAACGCCAACATCGTATTCCACCTCTTTAATCTCATTTTGAGTCGCGTATCTTTTTCGCCGCACAAGGCCCGTTTTGTTGTCTTTCACCAAGCCACCCACAACTTTTCTGCGCGGGCTATTATTACAGCACCTTTGTATTTCTCAGGATCCATGAGCTCCAACTCTGCCTTTACCTGCTTTATCTTGCTGGCGTTTATTTCCATTTGCGTGTTTTGTGCACTCAAAAGAAAATTAAGTTGAGAAAGTGGTTCATTTTCTTCTTCCTCGGCTTTTCTCTGTGATACTGCAGCTCGTTCAACGGCATCTATTTTTACCTCTTGCTTACGTGCTTCCGAACTTATGGCTGTATTTCCATCGTTTTCTAGTAAGAGTAGCTCAATTTTCTCTTTTAAACCATCCGAAAACACCTCGTCATGTAATAACTTTATATTAACTTCCACTAATCCTAAATAAATTTAGGCTTTTTTGTTAAGTTCCAATAACTAGCGACATTCAGGTGTGATAGTTGAAGCTAACATGCTTAACTTGGTAATTGATGCAAAGGGGTAATACATCAAAACAAACGTATATTCTATCTAATCTAGCTCGGCTACCGTGCTGAAAGTGCGTGTACTGAGTTGTCATACCCGCCGAAAGTATCCGTCCAGTGTCCTCCAAGTTATTTTCTTGCACTATTGTATTTAACATTAGCGCACTGGAGTCACGAACCATTATATTGGCCGTTCTATCATCTGCGTTGCATAAACAATTCAAATCACCGAGCAATATGACATAGTTTTTGTATCAAGAGATCCCTCTACTAGTTCGAAAACTTCTCCTCTTTCCGCTTGTGCATTGGGCGCGTATGTGCATATTATGCGAATATTCGTTCCAGGCAAGCTAATTTCACACACGATGAGCCGGCCCCTTGCACCGGGGAAAATATGCTGCACTTCAAAACCAACACAATTTCGGATAATTATAGCAGATTCTCCCGATCGTCCTACGGCATGGGACTCACATAAATAATACCGTATCCTTGTTATCTACATAAATTGTTGGACGTTTTTCTTAAAAATGGTATCATTATTGTTGGGAACAAACAATATTGTGAATGAACCTAACTTGTATTTTATATTCATGGTCCTTTTAATGGTACCACAGCTTCCTTATGTAAACAAAAAATCATCTAGAAAAACCATCTAACGACGACGATGGTTGGATGCGGAGCTTTCTCCATATGAATTATTTGGCTGGGCAATCCCACGCTGCGAGTATGTGCTACTCTGGAGGTACGGTCCACTTTTGTAGAATACCCCCAGAAACTCTCAGGTTTGCACTTCGTAGGCCTAACGTTGGGGTTTAGGGTGTACGGCGCGAATCGGTACCTGCTGCTTCGCGGTCAGCTATAGCCGTTTTTAGGGGCGAAGCTCCTTAAGGCGTGGGTCTGTCCATCCTCGACGTATGTATGTAGCCACCTCTAGTTTAGTTCTTGGATTGTTTACTAGATGGCGGTACTTGTATATGATGAAAAGATGCGCTTGGATTGTTTTACTAGATGGCGGGGGCGTTGTAATAAAATCCGTTCGCTGTTGGCGCGCGCTCGGAGTCGCCCGATGGATAAGGCTGCAGATGTGCGAGCCCGCGAGGCAGAAGCGCTCCGTGAAGCTGCGCGACGCCGCCGCCAAGATCCTGCCGTACGAGAGCGGGAGGCCGAAGCGTGTCGTCTGGCTGCGTGACGACGCCGCCAATATCTCAGCGTTCGAGAACGAGAGGCCCAAGCGTCACGGCAACGGCGCGAGGACCCTGCCGTACGCGAAGCGGCACGGCTGCGGCGCGAAGAGAATCTCCAAAACGTCAGAGAACGGGAAGCGGCGAGAAAGCGCGCGTATCGGCTGGCAGACCCCGATGCAGTGAGAGCTCGTGAGGCGTCTGCAAACGCATCAGGCGAGCTCAGCCCAAGGTTCCGACGCGCGGTTTAAGCGAGACTTTCTAGACGTTACGTTCGGACACAGATGTAGTGGGCAAACTTTCACTGAAGAGTCACGGTTTTACCGATGATTTCCCCTCAGGAGCTTCGCCCACTCATCATCATTCACCCCGTGGATATGCTGTGAATTTTTTTGTGTGGGTGCTGGTTTGAGGGGTTAAACCACAATATGTGTCGTTAGGCCTAACGTCCTAAGCCTCAAAATGGGAAGTTAGGCCTAACATCTTGTGGTCAACAGCCTTACGGCACGCAGAGCAACGACATTTTTTTCGTGACGGGTTCTTTGGTTCTCGTCTGAGTTTTGCAAACCGCTTCGATCATGTCAAGATGCAGCGATTGGATAGATACCGACTTCTTAACGCCAGGGACCCAAATTCGGTACCGGTCACAGGAAGCGTTTCTTTTTTTAAATTCACCCCCGATCATTCACCACAATCGTCAGAGAAAGTTGGCTTTTCTGCACGTTGTAATGGGATATAACGGCGTCAGTGAGGACAATAAACCTTCGCTAATATATATGTGTAGGGGCGTTATTCTCGTGTGAATAACTAGTAAGTGTAATATCTTTATGGCAATGGTAAAGAAAGCATTAAAATAACCAAATATTGAAACCTGGGTTGTCTCCGAGGCAGCCAGACACGCGGCCTTTCCGTAAGGTAGCTTGTCTGCTAAAAAAAAATCCATGCTAAATTTCCCCGTTTCATGAAGTCGTAAATCTTCTATGTTCGAAGAACGCTACGATATGACGAACTCAAAGCTCAGAGTGTACGTATTACATACAAGTATCTGTGTCCGCAACTCCACAGACTTGAGCTGAATGCCGCTATTGAAGGAGTATCAATCCAACACGAACAAATGAACAAATGAGGAGTACGGCAGCAGTACATATGGAATTGGTCGTAGGAGTGAGGATAATCATTTCCTCTCCCCCATGAAAAAGAATTCAGTGGTTTCCCACTCTGTGAAGAAGGAGGACCTGCATGCCTTGTCGCAGTCCAAGAACGTTGAAGCCGCTCCGTCCGCACCAACGCCACCTCACCAACCCACCCTTTTCGCTTGAGCTCTGATTTACATAGTGGCGTGCTGCGTGCGCGCTCTGCTGCGAGAGCCCAGAGTTTTAGCATACCATTACCGTGTTTGTGGGAGTCGACTACGATTGCGCGAGAAGCCGCCGCTACGGTAACTTACTGGCAAATGCTTTACCGTCGCCAGCGAGCTTCTTGATTAGAGCAAACGTAGTACGCTCGGCCATTGATGCTTGGTACACCCGATAAGAGTAATCTTAGTAGATGTTGTTTATTACGTTTATCTGGATGAATGATGCTCAGTAGCACGACAAATAACTATATTTCTCAGATGGGTGGCCAAAATGGCCGCCCCTACTTGTGCTAAGCCTCAAATAGTTCAGGTAAGTTTCGAAGCTAGCAAAGTGATTTTCCGCCTCCGAAATTTTGCTGGGAAATGTAGTGTAGGTTACTGAGTAATTACTACGACATACTTTACCCCCCGCTTGTACAAGCCCCCCGGCTTCCGGGGGTTTATCTCGGGGTTCCCCCCAAAAGGGGGTTTTTTCGTTTGGGGGGCCCGGCAGCCTGAGCCCGGCGAAAAGGAGTTGCCGTTGTATTGGGGTGACCCCCACGATTTTCCTTAATTTTGGGTCCGGTGGGTAGCTCTTTGGGCTCCCCCTTGCACTGGGGTTTTTACTCCAATGGAATAGACGAAGTTGAGAAGCTCAAGTGATTTGTGCGCACTTGGAGCTAGCGTCTAGCGGAAGTTTGAAGTTTTTCCTTTATTACTCATGTACCCAGTTTTCCTACTGTAAATAACTGTATATAAACTCTTCGTTTCATTTAATCAACCTCAACGCCTCGAGTTCGTCATTTCGACCGCCGTCTCCAAGAACTTCAACACCATCGCCCTGCCAGCCTCCTGCCAAATCAACCGGAGCCCGGGCGATTGGGTTCCTGATTGACACCGGACTTCGGGGAAACGAACCACAACCATCTTTACTTACTTCAACTAAAAAGTGTGACATTCAAGCGACTTTAAACGAAAGCAGATGGATATGAGCAACAAAATTACCCGTGATTTCCTTAGAGACTAATCCATCAGATGTCGCTGCCTGCACCACGGCGGTCGGAATACGCAAACCGCAAACGGTGTGCTAAACTGTGTCCTCCCGTTTTCAGCGCTAAACGGGAACCTCGGTTTCCGGTAACACGGTAAACGGTAAAGCAAACACTGCAACGATATGCTGAGAAACTCTTCGTCCCTCTCTCCTATCTGCAATTGATTGATTGATTGATTGATTGATTGATTGATTGATTGATTGATTGATTGATTGATTGATTGATTGATTGATTGATTGATTGATTGTAGGGTTTAACGCACCGACGCAGCGCAGGCGATGAGGCGCGCCGTAGTGGAGGGCTCCGGATTAATTTTGACCACCTGGGGATGTTTAACGTGCGCCGAAATCTCGTACAGGCAGGCGGTTTTGCTTTTCGCCTCCATCAGGAAATCGGCCGCCGCGGCCGGGAATCAAACCCGCGACCTCGTGCTCAGCAGCACAACGCCTTGCAACGCCTTGCACAACGTATATGCGAGGCTTTAGCTACATTCTCTGTAAATTGAGCGAATATTTTTACTCTTTCTTCTAACTCCTTCTCTACCCCGGGGTTTTTTTCGCCTGTGCGCATGTGGTTCGGCGCCGAGGAGTTTTCTGCGTACGCAGGACCACCAATTTTTTCTTTCGCCTAGCTATACAACGCTTCGCTTTAAAAGCCCTCAGCCTTGACTATGTTGCTCTGAGGGTTTTCTCATTCTAGGTTGAGGAGGATGGCGCTTGGTATGTACACGTTACTTGGGAGCGCCCTGTGGAACACCCAAAGACGATTGGGCACTTTCACGCCTGGTCAGAATTAAAAAAAATGGCCGTGCATCTGCTCCTTTCGTTGCAAATGTCGACGAAAGACAATAGTCTTTCGTCAACATTTGCGAAGTAAATGCCTTTCTTCGCTTTTCCGCTCACCTTTTATGCTGTTCCTCTCCCGTTGCACTTCCCCCAGGATAAGCAGGCTAGAGGTTTGCTCAAGTCAATCTAAATTTACCGCGTTCTACTGCTCCAGGCCACAACCCGCGGAAGGCTGTGGCCTAATTCGCGTCTGAGGCGGCCGTGTCGGAGAAGACGCTTGAAATACGAACGAGGCAGTACAACCGCCCAATCAATGCGCTGGTTTCGGAGACTACGCTAGAACAATCCGTGTAGTGGGGAGGGAGGAGCTGCGGAAATTTTTCCCGACGACGCCACAGCCTCAAGTCGCTTCGCTGACTGTCGTGATCCGGGAAGAAGTTCAACACGCTTTGGAAACTTCTATGCCGTCCGAAGCACCCCTCGATCCACAGGCTATGACCCACTCCCCGGCTCTTCTCGACCCCGCCCTGCTCCAACCCGTCGTCAAGAAGCTCCGCCGTACCGCCGTCCACTGTCACCGCCGTCCCCACTGTCGCCGCCGTCCACAGCCCAAAACCAGACGCCGAAGAACACCGACGTTTGCCGAACCGCCGATAATCGTCCTCTGTGCTACCACTGCGAAGAGGCCGATCACATGTATCGTCGCTGCCCATACAAGAGACTCGGACTGCGTGGTTTCTCCGTCGACGCACCTCGCCTTCTCTCTGGCCAATGACCACGTGAGATCGACGACTACCTATCTCAAACCAGCCGTGGCCCAGCCCGTTTCAACCGTTGTCGCACGTTGCCCCTACCCATACCAGTCGCCTAACCGCCGTAGCAATGCTGACTTCGCACGTGGCAGGTCCCCTAGCCGATTTAGGGGAAACTAGAAGCCGCAACTTCTGGAAGTGACGTTGCACAACGGCGGAAAAACGAAAACCCTCCGACGACAAATGGACGCCCCGAAAACCGTGATTCACGACATGCCCTGAGGGACGACGACCACGATCTAATCCTGTACCGAACACGACTACAAGCGACATGGTGCGACGCGTACCCGACATGACCGAGCCTGCTGGTGCAAGACGACACCACCGACGACGCATAGTGCCCGATCGTCAACCCGGACAAGCCGAGACAACAACGCCGCGACGCAACCCGAAACTCGAGAAAGTCGGCGTCCGAAGTCCAGTTGTCCATCGACGGCTTTGATGTAGTCGCCCTCATTGACACGGGAGCCGACTACTCCGTAATGAGCGGATCATTCGCGTCTAAGCTGAAGCACCTTACGGACAGATGGGACGGTCCGCGCATACGCAAAGCAGGAGGCTATCTTGTAACGCCAAGTGGAACGTGCACATCGCGCGTCACCACAGACGGCACCACCTACCCCGCTAGCGTTCGTCATTTTGCCCAACTGCTCCCGCGACGTAATTCTCGGAATGGACTTTTTGACTGACAGCGGCGCAATAATTCCTCTGCAGACGAAGTCGATAACTTTTTCCTCCGATCACTCCATGAAGCCGGAACCGAACCACGAACACTGTGAAGCTGTCAGGATCGCCGATGATCATGTCACCCTGCCATCCTGCGCAAGCTTGATGATCACCGTCTACTGTGAAGGTGCTGTCTCTGCCGTCGACGCTATCGTAAAGAGTGACCAAAGTTTGCTTCTCGAACGTGGCGTCTCCGTCGCAAGAGGCATTGCGCACTTTAAGCTTAGCAAATCCCACGTTTTGGTCACTAATTTCACAGAGGAGTACCAGCATTTAAACAAGGGCGCTGCAGTTGCGTTCCTCGAAGAAACGTACGAATCAAGTGACGTGATCGCGCTCGCCTACTTTGGACGCGCACCCCAAGATGTCTTCAAGCTTCCGCATCCCTTCGATGTGAACCCGGTGCTACTGCAAGAAAAACGGAACAAATATTTGGCTTTGCTGCGTCGTTACAGCGAGCGTTTTTCGTCGAACGCAACATTACGTCAGACACCTCTAGCGAAGCACCGAATTATAACCGAAGATGCAGCCCGACCTACTCGACAGTCACCGTACCGCGTCTCTTCACACGAGCGGGAAGCCATCCGGACACACGTCGAAGACATGCTCAGCGACGACATTCTACAGCGATCGAAAAGCCCCTGGGCTGCGCCAGTCGTACTCGTGAAGAAAAAAGACGGCACTTTAAGGTTCTGCGTTTACTACCGGAGACTGAAAAAAATAATCAAAAAGGACGTGTACCCCCTGCCACGAATCGACGACGCCCTAAACCACCTCTGCCACGCGAAGTACTTAATATCGATAGATCTGAAGACCTGCTACTTGCAAATTGAAGTGGACAAGATAGACCGAGAGAAGACTGCATTCATAACCCCGGGCGGCCTATACGATTTCAAGGTAATTCCATTTGGGCTGTACACAGCGCCAGCAACGTTTCAAAGATTCATGGGCACCGTGCTCGCTGGCCTGAAGTGGCACACTTGCCTCGAATAACTCAACGACGTTGTGGTATTCGCCCGAACTTCCAACGAACACCTTGCAAGGTTGGAGTCTGTACTCGAGGCTATTCGCTCGTCGGGGCTAAACCTGAAGTCTGAAAAGTGCCGCTTCTCTTAAGAACTCACGTTTTTGGGCCATGTCGTGAACGCCGCGGGAGTCCTGCCTGACCCGCCGAAAACTTCAGCCATAGGGAACTTCCCAACACCGAAAGGCAAGAAGGGCGTACGAAGATTTCTCGGACTGTACGCATACTACCGCGCTTCGTCGCAAACTTCGCACGCATTGCAGAGCCAGTCCTGCGCTTGACGAAAGATAGTACCCCTTTCAGCTGGGAAAACACCCAAGAAAAAGCATTCGTCGAGCTGCAACAACGCCTGCAAAGCCCGCCCGTACTCGCTTATTTCGACGAAAACGCCGAAACGAAAATGCGCACGGACGGTGCCGCCCTCGTGCAAAAGCAAAGCGGTTGCGAAAAAGTAATCGCCTATACCAGCCATGGTGTGTCAAAGGAGAAGAAAAAATATAAAGCCAAAGGAGAAAAATTAAAGCAGAAGAATGTCAAAGGAGAAGAATTAAAAATTAAAGCAATCCATCTAGCCGTCCAGCAGCGTGCCGACCCCAACTTACGTGTCATGATCGACTACCTCGAAGGACGCAACGTCGCCGTGCCTAGGGCGTTCAAACGGAACTTACCAGCATTCAGACTGAAAAACTCCGTCCTCGTGAAGAAGAATTTCAGCCCCGGAACGAAAACAATTATCTTCTTGTCATCCCCGCAGACCTGCAAGATGAAATTTTGGAAGCATGCCACGACGACCGCCTTCCGGACATCTCGGCACAGCTCGCACTATTGGAAAAATCAAGGCGAAGTACTACTGGCCCCGCCTTATATCCGACGTCACTCACTACATCCGGAACTGCCGTGACTGTCAGCGACGAAAAACGCCACCGATGAGACCTGGCGGAATTCTGCAGCCGATCGCCGTTCCATCGAGGCCCTTTCAACAGACTGGAATGGACCTTCTGGGCCCGTTTCCTTACGTCACGATCCAAGAACAACTGAAATTGGCGGTAGCAACAGACTACATGGCGCGGTATGCAGAGACCGCCGCTCTTCCGATAGGGGTCTGGACCAGAAGTCGCCAAGTTCTTCATTAACCAAGCTGTGCTGCGACATGAAGCATGAAGCCCCTGAAGTCCTATTCACGGACCGCGGAACGGCCTTCACTGAGGAGCTTATGCAAGAAATCTTACGCTACAGCGCCACGGATCACCTAAGAACGACGGCGTACCACCCCCAAACGAACTGACTAAATGAACGTACATCCAAGCCAACTACCTGAATGAGACTTGGAAAGGCTCTAGTTTGATTGCAGCGGACAAACACGGACGTGTCGGTATACTAAATGTGTCGGTATACCACTCTAAGTTTTTTCACGCTTAGCAAGCCTGAGTGTGGACGATATTTTGCACGCTTGTTCAAAGCGTGATGTGCTTTCACGCTGAAAAATCACGTTTTCTAGACATGACTCGCGGAATGCGTAACGCTTGCGAAGCGTGAGTAGAGGATGTTCGTTGCACGCTTGTTTTGGGCGTGGTGTACTATCACGCTTAGCGCTCACGCTTGCCATCGGTGACTGGCTACTTTTGTAACGCTTAGTGAAGGTGAAAGACAGGATTTGTATTTACCTAACGCAGCATCCTCCACCTGTGCATATGACCCCTCTGTGACCGTGAGGAATGGTTTAAAAAGAAAGTTCAAAGAATACAATGGTTGCTGCGCCGTATTTATGGTCTGGCTAGCTTAAAGCACCCACCAAGCTCATAAATACAGCAGAGCAAACTTTATCTTCTTTCAGCTTTCTTTTTAAATGATTTCTGACGGTTAGAGAGGTGTCTTATATACAGCTAAAGTATGCCGCATCGGGCAAGTACAAATCCTTTCTTTTTTCACCTTCCCTAAGAAAGTTGCCAGGCACAGGCAGACAAGCCTTTGATTGCGATTGCGGCGTTAATTCTTCGTTATACACGGCCCCAAACTTAGTGTTAGCAGAATGGATTAGGATTGCCTCTGAATTTTGGTTGTGATAAATCTAAGCGCTTTTGAAGTCAGTGCAATACAAGCGTTCATAAAGCACCTTGAACAAGTCCACCAAGCTAATCCCATGCTATTATTAAGCTTGTTATGTGCAATATTTCAGCGCTATTACCTCTACGTTTGTGAAGAAAATTCAGTCAGTAAGTGTGTAATGATTGCTGCGAAGCTTGAGATTTTTAATCAAGGCTGAGTAACAACATATAACAAGAAATTTAAGCAAATTTTGAATTCGAGTGAAACTTTTTTATTCACAATTACTTACAAGAATGCTTCCACACAGAGAAATCCGAAAATAAAAAGAGAATAATTACAAAATAGGCTCCAGATAAACTCTCGATGCCACTTTAAAGCAGCACGTAAACGTTGCTATGACCTTAACTCAGACGAAGTGTAGTTACGCCAACAAATCGTGTATCATTTTGAGCGCCCAAGTAATTTCGTCTATGCCATCACATCTAACCACTAACTCAAGGATTCCTTGCAACTCCGCGAAAGCGGACAGATACGTAACGTCCTCTATGTAATACACACACAAACACAGCAACCTAGATTTTTCCAGTGACTTGTCCAGTTGCAGCTTCACGACTTCTCTGGGTTGTGCCGCATATCAACTCCTTCACGTCGCCTCGTACAGTGCACCGGCAAGTGATGTCCACGGGTGAAACCTGGCAAAGACAAAAAGCGGCTTCAATAGAATACTTATAGACTGATGCGTTCGCACTGTCATACAACACACAAACGTCTGCCGCGATGTGCAGCCCAAACCCGCACATTTCTGCCCGCACCTTGAGCGGCCAGCCACTCCCATGGTGCCTGAGGTTCAAATGGGGCTCCTAATTGATTGCCGGCTGACCTAAATCGCAGCCGTGAGGACACTCCATCAGCGCACAGTGGGAGTCCAGCGGGGCGGGTGGAGGTTGCTGTCACGAGGCCACGGCTGCTCACACTCCGTGGCCCTGCGAGTGTTTCATGGAATGGCGTCCTTGGCCGTCCTGTATGCTCTGCCACTGGTACACCTGCAGCCACTGTGGTGGAAGGAGCTGGAGATGGACCAGTGCCGGGCCATACGCCTCTGCCTAAGCCTCCCGAGCACGTTCCCGGCTGTGGCTACCTACACACAGGCCGGCACCTGGGCCACCTAAATGCGGGCCCTGTAGACGGGGCTACACCACATCTACCGGCTCCATAGCACACCGGACGGGGCAGCCCTTCTGCGGCGCTACCGCAGCCGCCCCTACTCGCAGATGGGCATGCTGGTTGTCCATCTACGAGCATCACATTGAGCCGCCGCAGCGCCCCCATTCGAGACACCACCACCTGGCACAGGGCGAGCGCTTCGCATCAGCACCACGCTCCCGGAGATTTGACGCAAGTGGTCAACCCCAACCCTGGCTATCCATCAGGAGATTGCTTCCCTGCTGCAGGACGAGACGGCTGGCCTCCTGTAGCTCTACACAAACGGCTCCGTGCAACCGTCCATGGGCAGAGCTGGAGCCGCCTGCACGGCAGTGGAGCTTGGCACGAGTAGTGTGTGCTACCTGCCCTTCACAGCCTCCTCCATCTATGCAGACCTGGCCGGACTCCACCTTGCTATAGACCTGCTCCTGGAGGAGGGCAACCGATTCATGGGCCGTCATCTTACCGACTCCCGGCCCGCTCTCTTGCGACTGCGAGCGGCCGGACCAGCCATCGGGCGGCTACGTGGAGCGGTCGCTGGCGGCGAAGCTTCACCTGGTGGAGCCCGCGGTTCTGACCTGCGGCTCCACTAGTTGCCATCTCATGTTGGCATCAGCGCCGACGAGGTGGCTGACGCCCTGGACAAAGGTGCTGCTCGCCAGGAGGGGGTCCCTGCCTCCAGCGACCTGATGCCCTCCGACGCCACTGAACCCATCCTGGCGCAGGAGGTGGAGTCGAGACACCCGAACCCCAGAGTCATCAGCTGCCAAGCTCCACAGTTCTTGTCTGGCCACATCAGCAGGGACGCCCACTCGATGCGGCTCGAATGCTGCAACGTGGCAGTCCGCTTGCACCGACAAAGCCACCGGTCGTCGCCCGCACGTGCTGACTGCCCAGAGCCCGAGACACTGGAGCACCTGCTCTGCTCCTGCCGCCAGCACGATGTCCCGAGAGCAGAGCTTCGGGCCGCACTCAGCACCTCTGGCTGCCGAGCCACACCCTGATTGACCTGGTTTTCCCGACGGGACCCAACTCCATCCGGCGAAAACCCTTCCGACTTGTCCTGACCTTCCTCGAGGAGACCGACCTCATTTAACGGCTGTAGCCCAATGACTGCGGGCGAGCATTAAGCAGCCCTTATCTCTTTCTTCGCTCCCTCTTTCTCTGTCCCCGTTTGTTCTCACCTATCCCCTTTCATGCCCCCTCTCCCTTTGCCCCGGACTGGGTTGTATCTGGTGAATTCCCAAATGAGTTCAAAATATCCCCAGTCCACTTCTTTTCCACTTTCTATTTCAATAAATCACTCACCAACTCACTTTCTGTAGAATGGGACACCATTTTCAAAGCTTGGTAATGTGCACGTCGGCTGTATGAATTTGCGGTATACAATATTTGTCGTCGTGTTCGAGGTGCTCCGCGGGGGACGGAGAGAGCGGGCGGCTATTCAACCGACGGTGTCGCGCCTCCTCGCCCGAGAACGGCCACCGACGCGGACAACGAGTGCAGCCGCGAAATTTACCGCCATGGAGGCAAAGATGGCGAGCGCAAGATGCCGAGACCGGCGGAAACCGGACAGCAAAGGAAACAACCTACAGCCACGACAACGAGAAACGCACTCCTTCGTTCTTTCTTCTCACCTCTCACGGCCGACCGCATGTCCCGTGTAAAACAGAAGCTACAAACAGAACTAGGCCTTACACTAATACGAAGTTCTGAGGTGAATAGGAAGATCTATACACAATACGCGAAAAATGTCGTTATGAGGAAAATAGGACTGAGATATATAATGGGTAAAGACATTAGTAAATAATTCGCTTACCTGGATGTTCAAGCGACCGTGCATAACAGCTGAGTGCCCACTGCAAGAACGCCATCGAGCAAGAAACGTGGAGTTTGTCGTGTCGCGTCGACACTCCGTGTTCTCGCATCTACCGCGCGGCACACCCTGAGGGCCAGTAGACGTCAACTTCCTCATCGGGTTGTTCCTCCTTCACCACTTTTCCCCCCAAGACAGCGAGCACTTCGCACAGCTCACACTTGAATGGCAGGCAGACAGGACACACAAAGCGCCTGCTTCCGCTGACGCCTCCAACGGCTCTAACTCCGTTTTCCCGCCAAAATCGCTGAAGCGACCGCCACCTTTTAATGCCTTCGCGTGAAAAAAGAAAGCAAGTGCATATCACAGCAGCATGCAGCAACACGTCACACGGCCCCCTTGGGGTTATGTATCACGGTATGTATATGCGTGATGATGATATGCGCGATCACCGCCGCGGGGTTTTCCGGTACACACGCATACAATCTTGCATCACGCGTAAAAGAAAGCGAATGTGTGTTTTCCCGACCCGCTTCGCGCTTGGATGGACGAAAATAAGGCGTATTGAGTCACGTGGTGCTTAAAAAGAAGTTTACGACCCCAGAGAGCGTGTTTTACGCTTACTACGCGTGACCACTTTGGAAAGAGTCCTCCCAGGGTAATTTTCCAATATTGAGAACTTCACTCTGAACTACATAATCACTAGAATTAAATTAAACTCGGAGTACCGTGACAGTCGTTTTGTAGACTAATGTCCACATATTTCTTTGGATAATTTTGTAGAAACAACGAGAGAGAGAGAGAGAGAGAGAGAGAGAGAGAAATCACGTTGTCGAGCATCAGGCTGGTTTGGGGTAGCGCTGTAGCCGCCGGTTTGTGGCCAGCTGCAACGTTGCCAACACGAGTGACCAGAAGTATGCGAACCTCTTGTCCGCTGCTCTTCATTAACTAAGGAGGAGAGAGAGAGAGAGAGAACAACTTTATTTAGCCACACAAAATTGCGGCGACTACGTGCCGAATGGGGTGGTTCCCATGCTCAAAGAGTGGATCAGAATGGCAAGGTCTCCACAGCGTAGACAAAAGAAACAGCCATTTCCTGTAACCATTCTGTCACAATGGTTCTGAATCACGGTTACAACGTGAAACCTGACTACACGTTCAAGCCTCTCCCCAACTGCGCGCACCAAGCGGCGACAGGTGATGTGCGCCTGCTTCGACGGCAGACACCGGCCAAAACGTCGCTCCGGAGGCCCTTCAACGTACACTTGTGTGGCCGGCAAAGACACCGGTCAAAACGTAACTCCAGGAGCCCTGCAAGAAGGCAACACAAACACTAGCTCTGGAAACGAAAAAAGTCCGTTCTACTCTGGCTTGTGCGCGCACGCTATACGTGAAAACCGAAACATGTGAAGCTTCGCTCTAAAGGTACTGAAAAACAAAAAATCACAAGAATTAATTAAAATAAACCCAAATAAAAATATTGGCTCCAATACAGGCTGTGAAGGTGGTTGACTGCGAAGCTTTAAACGACATCCACAACGATTGCCCATGCGACGTCACTTGAATTTACACACGTGGCGCTACAAAGAGTGCAACCCGAGACGACCGAACGCAGCAACGACGGCAGAAAGAAAGCGGAGAGGAGCGTCTGGAGAAGGGTGAGTAGGAGGGCGGCACGCACGGCTATGGCGTTCTCTCTCTCACTGCCTCCCCCTCACTCTTGCTTCATGCGCCGCCCTCCCCGCCGTCCCCCTCTCCAGACGCTGTTCAGTTCGCCGCTAATCCAAACCACCTGAACGCCGTTATCCCATCTTATGCAGTTTGCACTTCACACTAGGGCTTTGAATAATCGCAGGTTGTAGACCCCCCGCTGTTCTCGTTGAGTGCACCGTCTGTCTCCCTGTCTCTCGTCTGGGATGGGATTGTTGAGCTTGTGGAAGTGCGGCATGACTGATCGGCATGCGGAACTCCCTAGGCCGACCAAGTGCCTTTTTCGGTAACAGGCGGCATTGGTGTGGAGCGTTTATGCTGCGCAGAGTGAGCCACAGGAGTGGCTGCCTCTTTTGGGTGCGTTCGTCTGTTGCCTGAGTTTTGAAATGGTGCCGATCTTTGTTAAACTGATGTCCTCACCCTTTGCTGTCTTTTAGTGTTTATATTGTGTGTTGTCTGGTTCGAGTTCTTCAAAAGCTTTTCTAACATTTCCAAGCATTAAAGAAAAAGAAAGTGGGGTTCTCAATGGGAACCTATGCGCAGAGACAACTTTTTTCTTCCTTTAAAAGCACGGGGTGTTGGACTCATGCATTTGTTTGTGCACCAACTTGTGTCTCGTTTCTTCTACAAATTGGTTGATCACCCACTTTTACTAACTGTACTTCAGCAGCGCATAAATTTCCATTTGCCTTTTTTGCTTATATGTACGGGCGAAGCAAAAAACCAAGCCTCTATGGGGATTTCTCAAGGAGGTCGTGGAATCTTTTAAATTTAAATTTCTTACCGCGTGGTTTTCCTTGGAATATCTGTCCAGCATGTAAAGGAAGACTATGACGAGCACTCTTATTGAAAGTCTATTCCCGGTGCCTATTTACCGCCAGCCTTACTTAAGCCACCAGAAAAGCAATGTTTTAAAACGCGTAATGATGAATATCTGTATTCCGCCAAATGCTAAAACGTTTTTTTTTTCAAGCTTCATTCTTCCACACTCCCAGTTAAGACATGGCTGCGCGAAAAGGAGATGTCTATTCCTTGGTCGCACAATTGTCGCCTATGTAATCAACCAGAGACAATTGATCATTTTTTTGTGTTGTGCCGTGACGCTGTGTACTTCTGGGACGTTTTGCGGCGGATACTAAAAAAAGGACATTGACATCACCCTGTACACCATTCGCTTCCTGCCATTTGAAGATGTTAATCGGGTGTCATATGACGTTTTTGTTCTCCTAGGATTGTTTACCTTGTGGAAGTGCCGCATGACTGATCGGCATGCGGAGCCCCCTAGGCCGACCAAGTGCATTTTTCGGAAACAGGCGGCGTTGGTGCGGAGCGTTTATGCTCCGCAGAATGATCCACCGGAGGGGTTGCCTCTTTTGGATGCATGCGTTTCTTTGCATGAGTTTTGAAATGGTGCTGATCGTTCTTCGACTGATGTCCTTGCCCTTTGCTGTCTGTTAGTGTTCATGTTGTGTGTTAATGGTCTTGTCTGAGTTTTTCTAAGTTTTTTCTAAAATTTCCATGCGTTAAAGAAAAAAAAAGTGAACGTAGCTGAGTTAGTAAGGCAACGGGCTGTTGCTCCGCTACTCTATACGGGTCCAGGTTCTATTCCTGGCGGTGCCAGTAATTTCTTTTATTTGTTCGTAGGAGTTTTCTGTTTACGGCAACGGTCGCGAAAGAACCCTTGGTGGTATACAGCTTCGCAGTAAAATCACAAATAAATTGACACATATGTTGCAATATCGTCATTTTTAAGCGTAGGGCAGAGCGTAGGGCCACCAACAATAATACCTAGGGGTATGTAGGGCTTTCTCATGCGCGCTGTAGGGCATTGCGGCCAAAATTGGTTTTGCCGCAATACCCCACACAGTGCATGAATGTACACTGCCGAGTATGCACTCTCCCCTGTCGTCTGCGATCTGCCCACGGCGTCGACGCCGATAACGGGACTACTTTTAGTTGCACAGTGGCTTTCGCCGATCGGGTGCACACTACGACTCTGTACAGCCTCGCCCATGCAGGGTGCTGCTTCTTTGTCCTCTCACTGTGTTTTTTTATCACCGTGTGCCCGCCAAGAAATCACACCCGTCGCCAGCCGCGTGTATAACGCGTTCTGTGGGCGTCGCTGCATCCTTGCTGCGTGCGACTCGCTTGCGCCATGTTCAACGTTACCACCGCATGTGTGGACGCATTCTACTGACGCCCAAGGGTAAAAGATGGCAGCTATGACACTAAACTGCCCTTTTCTTCACCAACGAGCACGGACCGAGCATACTGATGCATCAGTTACCAACCACACAACGCCCCCATTCGGTAGCATCTTGATATAGTAAACTAGAAATATTCTAGTCCACTGTAATCTTGGCTGACGTCCCTGAAAGATTGCCAGTCCAGGGGTGTGCTCTCGGCTTAAAGAGCGAAGGCAAAGCAAAGAGTATTATTACTCAAACATACACGCCGTGCTGTTTCTTCACACGTGCTATTTTTGTTCTTTGAGCTATTGCGCTACTTCTTGCGCAACTTTAAACTAATAGAACGCAGCACTTACATTGGTTGCATTGACAAAATAACAGAACACGGGTAAGGCTCACGCATTGCTGTGGGTTATCAAAACAAACAACACGCTCTTTGTTCCTAGTTGCATGCTATGCGATCCGTGTTGTAAATACTTTGTAGCTGTAGTTTAAGTTGTGCTCTGTGTTCACGCGAATGTTATATGCATGTGAAAAGTGTACTATGTGTTGTGCAATGCGTATGTATACGTGTATAATGCCTGCACCGTTGTCTATTGCAGTATTGTGCGTTGGCAATGCCTTAAATTAAGTTTATGTTGCTCTGTTGTGCTACGTTTCTTCCCATTCTGTGCCTGCCAATGTGCAGCCCGTCTAATGTCAGCTACGTTAGGCATAGAGGAAATGCCTGATATAAGCGCCCACTGAGAATGATGCTTGGTATCTGCCGTCTCCCCCCTAACCCCACTTTTTAGCGTCATCTATGGGTCATTTTTAAACATTTATGATTGATTTACTTCGAGCTAGCTATATAGATGGCGAGCAGTGTCACCTCTGCATTCTTTTATGTAGTGACGTCCTTGCCCCCACAGATGCGACGGTTCCCGTATTGCAGACTATATTCGTGTCGCGATTGCAAACTATATTGCAGACTCTATAGTCTGCAATTCGCGATTGCAGACTATATGCGTGTCGATGCATCGGTCGTACCAAGGTGAAAGGACTAACAACTATAGTTGTTCTCAAACGAACGCATTGGATGTTTGCGATGCTGTGTGTCGGTAAAAGCGGGGTTACAAGCCTGGGGGAATAAAGGCGACACTCTTAATGCTATTGTTGTGACTTCTGCTCAATTTACAGTGGCGGTAGTGGTGTCGCGTTCGCGCTGAACGCTAAGACGTATACGGATTGCGCCATGTCTTGCTACCCGGAGTTCTTGTGCTCGGTAGATAATGTCTTGGCTATTTTAGCGCATATTAGGCGCTAACAACCACAGTAACCTACCTATTTGTACTTCCTCGATCATGAAACAGCCGACCAGCTCGCTAGGCCTTTCTCGCATAACAAGCCTTGCTCAGATAGCGCCGCCAGGGGAGGAACGTTTCTGCATAGCTCACGAACGGGGAAAAGTTTCCTCAACTTCCAGGCGGAGAAACGCACTCCTCCCTCTTACAAAAAGGAACGTTCTACATCTTGGGGGGAAATATATGACACATTCCTGTTTCACCCTTAAGAAACTACCACAGTTTTCGTAGAGTATAGTTTCTTATTGATTATCTTCGGTACTTCTTTCCTCTCAAAGGGTAGAGTGACCGCCTTTCGGTGCGTCGACCTTGTCCACTGCCATATCTATCCGAGGACTAGTTTCATTTTTACATGGGCTTCATTTGGGATATATAAGTCAACATGCTATCTTAGAGAGGTGAAGAGGTTCCGCGACAGGAACTTGAGCGCGCACCAGGGCGATAAAGTGAAGTGCAAGAGGACGGTCTACGTGCAGTAAGTCGCGGCAAGTTGTGGAGCGCAGGCATGCGGCTGCTGTTGGCGCTTCTCTTCGCCGTCGGGCCCGGTAAGGTCTGCGCAGTTCTTCCATACTTCTTAAGATTGACAACTTGGGACACGTCTATAATTATCTTTTTCTCACGCCTTGCAGAAAGAGAGCGCAAATGATATATTCTCTGCTTCAAATTCATGGATCACTTTTAGGTATTCGGTGCTTTGTAGAAAAGAAACTGCGGCAACGCGTTCAAAGACTAAATATATTCCTTCTTCTGATGATTTCTGTGACTTGTGCGGGGAAAAAGTTAAGCACCTGTTTCAAATCAAAATTAGAACTGCGTATTTTTGGGATTGATGAACTCACTGAAGTTTAGTACTCGAACAAGGCAATTAACTAAACCAAAGTAACTTTATAGCTTTATAGCTGTCGAACGAAATTGTACGTCCGGGTTAGGGCTAAAAATATTGCCTTACAAAAGAACACAATAACCCCAGTCAGACTTACATATAAGCTTCAACTTTGTACTTCAGAGAAATACTTTTGATTTGCGACCATTCCCAGTACTACGCGTGCAAGCTCAACTTTTCTATGGTACGCTGGCGTAGCTTGTCCAGGGTGAACTTTTCCACTGCTGGTTATCTTTTCAAACTTGTGCTCACTTCGGTAGTTCTGTGTTTACCTTGTCTCTTCATTAGTTACCAAAAAGTACAGCTTGCTCAAAACGAAAATGGGAAATGAAAAAGTTTTTTCTTGTTCCAAAGCGTAAATCTTTGGATATAATCGAAGATTAGGTAGCTTAACAATTATTACGTGATGTCTCAAACCAGATGTCCTTTTTTATCTAAATATTGAACGTGTGTCTTTACATGGCCGCTATTTCGCAGCCTGAACGTACGAGGTTTCAAGTGGTTCGGCTTTCATAAACTGATTCGCTTTTGTACCGTTTGTCTTGCCTGCATAAAAAAAAAATTCAATTTTTCATTGTCGAGTTGTTTTCAAAACAAAACTGATCTACGGAAAACAAACGTTAGGGCAAAACGATAAGCGTCGGACGGCGACATTGCCACCACTTCTCATCAATATATAGAGTGCATATGATATGTAGCTTGAACTATACTATTTTTTCATGCTCCCACAAACGAAGTGTACTATATTAAATAAAAACTAATACACTAGAAAACAAACAGGTATCCCCTAACCGCAGCGTAGTTCGACCGATGTTTTGTCAAGCTAAATACACTGCGTTGCTTCCAATTGAGTTATCAATGAAGTCTAATTTTCTAAAGTAACTTTGTAGAGATGATATCAAAGTCCCAAGAAGGGCTGTTGCAAGCACATTGCAGTTAAAGTGCAAAAGATGGTAAATATGACGCAAGGTCGGAAAACATGTGCAGCTTTCCCGCTCATGGCAGTCCTTTCAACAGTGATTACTCTGTTGTCATTTCGCTAAATGTAAACTTTTTTGCGCAGCTAATATTGCGGGTGAAAACTTACTTTGTGCACAGTGCCAAGTCTCGCACGTTGCGCGACTAAGTTCCTGAGCCATGGAAACTATTCCATAGAAATGCATGGGGAGTAAGATTTGACAGCGAATTACACAAAAAATATTCACAATCCTGGAAACTTCTTTTAGTGTTTTCATCCTCACGTTGACTCCTTGCTTTATGCCAAATATCACTTTCCTGAAGTGGTTTTGCTAGTTTCCTGAGAGCTCAGAATTTTGAACGAGAAAGCGGGGTATCATACTACAAAACTCAAACTAGGTGCTCGCATAATAACGTTGCAAGGCATGCCAGCTTGTTCTTGTTCTACTACTGCGCCGCTGCCCTTCACTAATAACTACTGTAGTTTACTCATACCTTTCACCTTCTCTTTTATCTCGTTTTCGCTGAAACAAGCAGCCACTGCGCAGGACGTGGAAGGAATCCACTGTTATGGTAGACTTCTTCCTGACAGCAAGATCTGCGATGGCGTCGTTGACTGCAGCGAATGTGAGACCCCATTTAATACGCATTTTCAAGCGGTGCTACTGGTTTGTTATTTTATCTCGTCGAGTTTCCTCTGGTGTTTAAAGAGGCAAAACGACGAAAGAAGTCCAGCGCGAATTCGTTTCTTAACTACCCATCCTCTGCAAACGGAAATGCAAATACAAGATGGAACCTGCACGGTAACGCAACTACCTATCCTAAAGGCCGCGATAACGCACCTCCGCTACATCTAGGGTTTATAATTGTCTCCAGCCGGCAGAACACTATAGTATATGCTGTTCTCAGGGCTGTTCCCTGAAACAGCCGTCGAGTGCGCTAGTTTTCTATTTCGTTATTTATTTATTTATTTATTTATTTATTTATTTATTTATTTATTTATTTATTTATTTATTTATTTATTTATTTATTCACCATTTCTTTGTTTATTTATTTACATAGTGCTAGCTTGAGTGCCAGGCTTCAAGCAGCAGTGGTTGAACGCAATAGAACAGCATTCCCCAAAATTACAACGCGGAGAAATGACAGGCAGATCGAACGTACTATACAATATCTAGATATTTATACACAGTCTTGTATGTACGTAAGAGCTAAGTGCAAGACATGGTAGGGGCAAACTTATACAGGCAATACAGGACAATACCACATGCGGTGTTCGAACCAGGAGCCCACTCCGCTTTTTTTACGCCCACGGGATAATAAGGAAGCGCCGATAATCAACACCAGGACGACGGGCATAAGGACTACGACAAAGTTGAGTCGGTTAAAGAGCCGTCTAGCTGTTAAATGTGCTGTAATTTGTTATCTACTATGTGCCTCGGTCCAGGCTAAAATTTTTCCTTCCCGTGGACGCTCATGTAAGCGTTCATGAGTTGAGTCGTTTGTCACGTCATCCTTATCGCCATGGTAACCATCAACATCTTCCATGTACGTGTTCAGCTGCGAAAGTTGACGTGAACTGAGGGCGTATAGGCCTCCTGCGCTGCCCAGGGGGCGCTGCGCAAGCGGCTTCCGGTCAGTACTTCCGGGTAGTACAAAGCTGCGCGGGTCCCATAGGATCCCGTGTTTACGGAATCAAAATGAGCTCGACGCTCCCGATTATTTTGCGACGTGGTCACCAGCTCATCCCCGACGCGTCCGATCTATTCAGCGATCAACTTGGCATTAGGGGAAAAAGCTTTGCAGCGCTAAACACGTTTACAGCGCCGACGAAAGTGCCGGGACCGTGACGGCGTCTGCTACTCGCAGGTTCACCGATCGATGGTCGTACGAAGTGAAATTTTAAGTGAAATTTCTACTTTAAACTAATACTCTAGGTGACAAAGACTTCTCAAAAACAGCCGATCCAGAAAGAAGAGTGACGCAATCGGCGATGATCGCGCTTTCAAAAGCCAGCGAGTCCGGCGGACCGCAGGCTCGCCTGCTGCGGTGCGCCGCTCTTTTGCGTATACCTGCACACTATGCGTGCACTTTCATTAAACAGTGCTCGTTTGCGTCGCCGTTACGAATACACGGTGCAGCGTTAGCTTGCCGTTTTGTTGCGTGTCTCAGTGACAAAATGCCGCGACCGTCAGAAGCGTGAAATCTGTTTTGCGATTCCGAAATTAGTGGCCGTAAAACAAAGTGGTCGGGCGAACCGAGAGGCCGCTCGCTTTCCTTGTTTGCTCTCACTTTACTTAATTACGCTCTTGCAGCATACATTTCCAGTTCGCACTTAATAGCCTAGAATTAATGAGGGTCAGCAACGGCCGAGTTGCATGCAGCCGACACGGCGGAGGGCTGGACGGCAAATCGGGTGGGAGGGGGAGGAGGGCTTTGAATGCAAAGAGAAAAAATTCAGCGAATTTCTAATAATATTTGACAATAATCTGGCGAAGTGTGAAGATGGGGGGGGGGGGGGGGGGGGGGAATTCAACTGGAGGACGCCGATTCTCTGTTCTTGTCTCGCTGTCTAACTCCATTTGAAGTCAAAACTGGCGTGTCGGCGTTCAGATTCGACGACCCCTGCACTAGAAAACCAACACAGTCAGTGATGATCGTATGTAAATATTCAGGGCCCCGCGCCGTGTATGCGGCTGTGGTGTGTGATGTTATAGAAGTACACATCTCTGCAGGCAGCGGGTGTGTGATTTGGTGCATGTTTTGCGTCCTTTAAGAGCGCTTAATTTGTTTGTTTGGCGCTAATGCCCCACCTACTCGCTAGTATACATGTACCCTGCCATTCGTAAATCGTGCGGCGTAAAACGTTACGCAAGAATCATTTAGTTCGCGAAAATACGAAACAAAATTTCCACTCGTTTCAAAGGCGGTGCCAGGCCAGCAGTGTCAGCTGAGTCGGCTGCGCAATTCTTGCGTTCGCTTGCATGCTCCCGCTGAAGCAACCTTTTGCAGTTATCTCAGGATATAGGATGAGCAGCGTTCCGTGTTTATGCTACTCGTGAACTTTCCTTTGTCGACCGCACGCAAGAAGAAAAAACTGTAACTGTCGTCAAACAGTTAAACCACCCGACCTGGCGATACTGTCCCACGCCGCTACCACAGCGACAGCTCGCTCAAAAGAAAGCCGACAAATCGGCTTCTTATAGCGGATATTATTTTGTTTAGCCTCTGCAACTACTTTAAGGGCTATTTCATACAGTATGCAGTCATTTAAACACGCCACAAAGCGCCACAACCAACTTTCACGCTGGCTTGTAATTGAAAACACATGGAGGGCGGCGAGGGTCGTCTGCTTCTGTACTACCCAGAGGCGTCGGCCGCTAGGGGCGCTGCATGTCGCCAAAACTCCAGCGCAGGAGGCCTATGCGTGTGTGCGTGCGTGCCCGTGTGTGTGTGTGTGTGTGTGTGTGTGTGTGTGTGTGTGTGTGTGTGTGTGTGTGTGTGTGTGTGTGTGTGTGTGTGTTGTGTGTGTGTGGTGTGTGGTGTGTGTGCGCGTGCGTGCGGTGTGTCGTGTGTGTGTGTGGTGTGTGTGTGTCGTGTTGTGTGCGTGTGTGTGTGTGCGCGTATGCGTGTTGTGTGTGTAGTGTGCGTGTGCGTGTGCGTGTGGTGCGTGGTGTGTGTGTGTGTGTGTGTGTTGTGTTTGCTGTGTGTGTGTGTGTGTGTGTGTGTGTGTGTGTGTGTGTGTGTGTGTGTGTGTGTGTGTGTGTCAGACAACAATATGTTTGGTGCGAATAACTAAGCGTCCTGTAATATTTTTGCAGTTTTTCCTGGAATGATTCCGAACTTCGTTCCACCAGATGAAGACCCGAATATATGTGGTAAGTAAAATAAAATACTTGCCTATAGCCGCGTTATTTCTCTCTCAAAACTGATCAGTCAAGTGGTTTTCTCACAAATGTTTAAACCAAATAGTTTCTTAGACAGGTTGTTATTTAGTTATTCAACTGTTTTCTGCAGTTGACAATAAAGCCTAGGCTGTTCTGACAGCGTTAATTCTCTTTATCCACGTGAGAATTTGGTCAGGGCGCAATGTGTCACTTCTTCAACGCGAAAGCACTAGCTGATTGGTACGTGAAAAATCCACCGTCGTGGTGGCCGATGATGACACGAGAACCCAGGAACTGCATTTAAGCCCAAACTGGTAGAAGGAAGGGGGTGAGAGGGAGGAAGCCACCTGGCGTTCCCCGTCAGATGGCGGCCATGAGCCAGTGGGCCCTAGCGGCATCTTTCTCCAGGTGCACGAGTAGTTGCTGTGAGTCGGGGTGAGAGCTCTTGAGTCCTGATGTTTAATGATCCATTACGTGGGTGAGGTTTCTGTGGGCATGCCCATGTGATCTGTTGTAGGGTGGCGTTGCCTGCAAACCACTTGCATGTGTGGGAATATGTGTCCGGGAAATATCAGTTCTAGAGGGCGGGGTTGGGGAAGGTGTTTGACTGTGTTCGCCTCCACGCAACCAACTGCAATCTGTTGAGAGAAGAGTGTTGTGCAGGATACTTAAGGTGGTTCAGCCTGCAGTGGTGCGTAATCTCCCTGTACGTGACCAGCCTGTCTCTGCTCACCGGGAACGTAGGCCCGATGTCTCTGTTGAGGTCATCCTGGTTGCTGCCTCGTGGGCCAGTTTATTCCCCGACAGGGAGGAGTGTGCTGGTGTCCATACAAGGCGAACATGCCCGCATCTGTCACCATTTGATGTAGAAAAGATTTTAGCCGCTGGCAGGGATATTCGTCCCTCTGTAAAGTTTGTGATCGCCGTCGTGGAGTCGGACGCAATAATTTTGGCTTCCGTGTTAGCTATTGCGAGCTCAATAGCCGCTTCTTCCGCCACCTCAGGGCATTTGACAACGTCCGACACGGTGCCATTTTATACAATCTGGGAGAGCTGGGAGTTGGGCGCCGCGCCTATGCATATATCAAAGACTTTCTGTCTCATCGCTCGGCACGTCTCTCCCTGGCAGGATCAAAATCGGAGCTCACACTAATGGAGAGTCAGGGCACACCACAGGGATGGGTACTTCGCCCTTCATCTTCAACGTTGCCATGATGAAACTGCCTTCCCTCCTATATGCTATTCCAGGAATCAAACATAGCCTCTACGCAGATGATATCGCATTCTGAGTAACTGGAGGCCGTGACGGGGATCTGCAAGAAAGGCTGCCGCAAAATGCCGATGCTGTCCACGACTACACCACCCCAAGAAGCCTTGTCTGGTCCTCTCAAAAATCTGAGATTCTTTTCTACCAACCTCCCAAGCAGTGAAGAAGACGTCCAGAACATTCAAGTCTATATATAGGACAAGCCGATACCCTGAGTCGAGAGCATTCGCGCCCTTGGCCTTCGTGTTCAGACAACTGGAGCCAACACAGCTACTATATCGACGTTGAAATCTAGTGCGGAGCAAATAAGCCGTCTTATCTCCCGCACAACAAACAAACACCACAGCCTCAAGGAGGCGAATTTACTGCGCCTTGTTCATGCTTTCCTTATCATCAATCATCATCACCAGCCTATCTACGCGCACTGCAGGCAAAGGCCTCTCCCATTATTCTCCATTACCTCAGTCCTGTGCCAACTGTGACCAATTTATCCCCGCAACATTCTTAATCTCATCTGCCCATCTAACTTTCTGCCACCCCTGCAACGCTTGCCTCCTCTAGGGATCCACTCTGTTACCCTTAATGACCAGCGGTTATCTTGCCTTCGCATTACATGCCCTGCCCACGTCCATTTCTTCTTCTTAATTTCACTAATATGTCTTTAACACAAGTTTTGCTCTCCTGACCCCACTCCGCTCTCTTCTTGTCCCTTAATGTTACACCTATCATTTTTCGCTCCATTGCCCGCTGAGTCGTTCTCAATTTGTTGAACCCTCTTAGTGAGCCTCCAAGTTTCTGCCCCGTAGGTGAGTACCGGTAAGATGCAGCTGTCTACACTTTCTTCTTCAGCGACAATGGTAGGCTGCTATTCATCATCTGAGAATGTCTGCCATATGCACCCCACCCCATTCTGATCCTTCTAATTATCTCCGCCTCATGGTTGGGATCTATGGTCATAACTTCGCCTATGTAGATATATTCGCTTACTACTTCCACTGCCTCGCCACCTATCTCAAACCGCTGTGCTGTCCCAAGGTTATTGATCATTACTTTAGTTTTCTGCGTGTTAATTTTCAGGCCCACGGTTCTACTCTGTTCGCCCAGTGCGGGAAAGCATGCTTTGCAATTCGTCCCCCGAGGTTACTTAGCAAGACAACGTCATCAGCAAATCTGAGGTTACTGAGGTATTCTCCATTAACCCTTACTCCCACCTGTTTCCCAATCCAATGTTCTGAATACTTCTTGAAACATGCTGTGAATAACATTGGAGAGATTGTTGTCTCCTGTCTGACGCCCTTCCTTATAGGTATGTTACTGCTCTCCTTATGGAGTATGATGGTGCTGTGGACCCATTGTAGATATTCTCTAGTATTTTATCATAATGCTCATCTACTCCTGGTTCCTTAATGCCTTAATAACTGCTAGGGTTTCGACCGAGTCGAATGCTTTCATATAATCTATGAAGGCTATATATAGGGGTTCAGGATACTCAGCGCACTTCTCTATCACCTGATTGATCGTGTGAATATGGTCCATTGTTGAGTAACCTTTACGGAACCCTGTTTGTTCTTTAGGTTGACTAAAATCTAAGGTTGCAGAAATCCGGTTAGCGATTACCTTGGTAAATACCTTGTAGACGACTGACAGTAAGCTGATCGGCCAGTAATTTTTCAATTTCTTCATGTCGCCTTTCTTATGGATTAGGATGATGTTCGCGTTCTTCCAAGATTCCGGTACCATTGCGGTCATTAGGCATTGCGTATACAGGTTTGCCAGTTTTCCAAGTACAATTTTTCCGCCATCCTTCAAGAGGTCTGCTGTTATCTGATCCTCGCCAGGTGCTTTGCCCCCTTTCATTTCTTCCAAAGCCTTCCTTACTTCTTCGGTCGTTACTGGTGGGATGTCTATCTCCTCTGAACTACTGTCTCGTTCGGCATTATCCTGGATGTCCCGGCTACTGTACAGATCCCTATAGAACTCCTCGGCCACTGTGACTATTTTATCCCTATTTGTGATGACATTGCCTTGCTTATCCTTAAGTGCATACATCTGATTTTTCCCCACGCCAAGACGTCTTTCACTGTTTTCAGGCTACCTCCGTTCTTTACAGCGTATTCGACCCTCTCCATATAAGCGGCATCATATAAGCGGCTTTCCTTATAAGCGGCATCATATACGCGGCTCGTTTTCTGAACTTCAGAAGGATAGACACTCCCGCTGAAGATGAAAGGGAAAAATTGGCTCCAATCCACGCTGTGAAGGTGGTTGGAAAGCAAAGCTGTGAACGACCCCCCAACAATCCAACATGTGACGTCGCTTGAATTCACACACGTGACTCTGGAAAGAGTGAAACCGGAGGTTCTGCCAGCCGTTACCTTGGATTTGTGGGGGCGTCGTCCCGAACATAGCTGCGACGGCCACGGCCCGGATCGAGCGGCGGACGCCGCCGCTGTAGCCCGACCGTGCGCCGGAGGAAAGAAAACGGAGAGGAGCGTGTTTCGAAGGGTGAGACAGCGGAACGTAGCCATCCTGATGTGCTAGCTCGGGGCTACAGCACCGCACGACACAAGCGCAATCACCGAAACAACCCCGCATGTGAGATTAGTGATTTCCATTTGTACAGGTTTAAACTAAATGGTTTCGTAAGTTTGAGAATTGCGAGAAAGCTGACGGAACTTTTATAATCGCTATCTATCAGAACCGGTTGCTCCATTAGTATTTTGTAATACCTGTGAAAACACAACCGTATTGGTATTCAGTAAATGAGAAAACGCAGTCCCACTCGTGACAAGTAGTGCGAAACAGGTGGCGTTTCTTTAGCAGCCAGATGTCTGTAAGTGGTCTGTACATTATGCTTTCCCGCCCTGCAAACCAATCGTTAACGTATCTTTGCCGTACGACCACTTAATTCCGCCAGGTACGGCTTACCCAGGTGGTGCTGTCGAACAATTTAATCAAGCCGTACGAAGTAAGCGAGCAATGGACGCGAAGCTGCGCCAAAACAGGTCCAACACCGTCGCTAAAGCAGACGACAAAGCCGACGGAAGGGTCCCGCCGACGCGCCCACCGGGGTGAGCACGGGGAACGCTTGGTAATAGCGCCCTATCGCCGCGCCATCTACACTCTGCTCCGTGAGTGAAAAGTGCCCTCTGCCTCCCCAACCGCGTTGGGAGTTTCTTGTCCCGCACGCCACGAAAGAACCTTTGGCTGGTACAGGTATAAAGCTTTGCTATAAAACGCATGAAATGGTCTCAGAGGAAGGTGCGAAGCCAGTGGTGGTACCAAACCTGCACAAGGCAGCCCACAATTTGAAAAATGTAGTGAATAGGTATGGAGATGCTATGGTGCTCTCTGCTCCTGTGAAGCTGGGTCAGCTTTGTTCTCTCACTGCAAAGGAGAAATCCAGGTAGAGCGGATGTGCCAAAAAGCATCCAAAGCCATTTGTCAAATGCGCGGAAGGCGCTTTTTATGAAATTTTACTGACATTCAGAAAGGCCTATATTGGCCATATTGTACTCTACGTGAATGGTCGTGTATACGGGAGCACGAGCGCACATTAGAAGAAAATGTTAGGAGAACTGACTTGACTGAGGATTGCAGAAAATGCGAAAAAAGCGGGTGCAGGCCTCGACTGCATGACATTAAGATTCTTTGCCAGGGCAGCAGCGTTGTTGCGCGGGAGATTATGGAAGCCTTTGTGATAAAGAATGCGCATAACTGCGTTAGTGACACGTCCTTATCATTATATTAAAGCGAGTCAGATTTGTTACATTCGTTCTTGTCGGGCATGGCGGTGGTTTGCGTCTTCCAGGCGTGTTGCATATGTATATTCTGCGTACGCGCAAACTTTGTCGTATATTTGGGGGCGTTAGCCCTTCAATGAATCAGTCGCTAGTTGTGCTCATCCAATTGCCTTTTTTTCTGTGTGTCGTCTTTGTGCGATATTCTCATGACTTTTCGCTGGTGAACCACGCCAGGATGTTCCGGAAGGTTTATTGCTGGCCCCTCTTTTGTTTGATGTTGCCTTGCTACCCCTATACCCAATCTGTACCCTAACTCAAGGCATTTGTATGCATGGATGATATAACGGTATCATCTACGCACGAAAATTTGCCTAATCAATTTTCTGCTCTTCATACTGCGTCAAAATGCACTGAAAATTGGAAAGTGGTACACGGATGTCAGTGCCGCTGTCCTCCTGAAAGACTGCTCTTATTTATGTTCCCAATGCATATGAAAGCCATATCATTGCAGGTTACAGTCATAGCCCCTGCTTCTGTGGCGGTCGTGTACCAGCAGTAGACTCCATTCATGCACTCGTCCTCCATGCGAATGGATCCCAGTGGACCCCTGCATCAGATAATAGAACAGAATTACACTCAACTTCTTCACCGCATCGCATGCATCGCTGGCAAAAGCGGTGGAGCTACAACCAACGTGGCTCCTCTGTTGGCGTGTTTCCCCTTGCAGCTTTCTTTTATCTATGCTTCCTGGTATTATCAGTCGATTCAGGGAGAGCGGACTTCCCTGGAGGTCATTAACCATTCGGTGATGAAGACAACCACAATACAAGATACTCTCGACAATTTATCTTCTCAGATGCGTATTGAATGGACATGTCAAAGTCTTCACTAAGCCTGAAGTTCGGCAAGCTTTGCCAACCAACCGAGTCTACCTTTCCGCTCTCTCACACCCAACCAGTCACGCATCGCTACAGCTTCAAGCACAGAAAGATTTATTACGGAGATCCACACGTGCTCTCATTCTCAAGTGTGGATGGGATCTCCCCGCGGCCTCACCTTTTGTAGTGTCACACCTGGGTGTGGCGCTTTAATAAGCGGCACCTGCAGCATTTTGCCTGTAGACTACCGTGTTCATTTTTCGGACGCCTGCCGCTTTTTCCCGCACTCTTCTTGCCAACGCCATGGCCGAGCACTTCATTTGAACCTGCTCTGCTTTGGCAGACACTCTGCACCAATACCTCCAGCTCTGCAGTGTGGGTCCCCACTAGGACGTCCACCGGACTACAGTTCTTGGATTTGGGGGCATCATCGTCGG
The DNA here is from genome assembly GCA_013339765.2 of Haemaphysalis longicornis. Taxonomy (NCBI): domain Eukaryota; kingdom Metazoa; phylum Arthropoda; class Arachnida; order Ixodida; family Ixodidae; genus Haemaphysalis; species Haemaphysalis longicornis. The sequence goes on from CM023452.1 coordinate 187,459,994, forward strand.
CTTCTTTTCGTTTTCCTTCGCCATTTGTGAATCTTTGTACATTTTAGTTGGGCTTTAGAACAAATTTTTCGCATTAAACATGAAGAATAGGGAGAGGAAAAAGGAGCACTAAGATTGTCAAGTTAGAGGGTGACAGAGGCGTTAAGTGGCAGAGGCGGTGGAATCGCCTCGCCATTTGCAGCGAAGAGATCAGATACGCGGCATTCTTTTTTCGCCCGGCCTCGGCTACACATAAGAAGCAGCATCAGCGCTAGCATTGAAAAGTCCCTACACACAGCTGTTACTATTCAAAGCTTTACAGAACGCCCGATAGTCGCACGTGCCGTTACCGATAAAACAGCGGGTACGCGCGTGAACGATGCACAACGATGTCAAATGGGAAAAGTCCATCAAGAAGCTAGACGCTTGTACAACGAGGCACTCCAGCGGACGTTCGTTTGTGTTTGGTGCGGTTTCTTTAGAGCACAGAGTAGACTTGCCCGTGGAAGTAAACCTCGGGGATAATCCTATACACTCGGTTTTTTCTGCGGGATACCCCTGGTAACTAAAATACTTCCGCTACAGCCACTGGTGACGGAGTGGTTGTTTCACCTTAATAAGGTGAATATATAGCTCGAAATCATTAGAAGGGATACAACTGCCCACAGCGTGTTTGTTTATTATGGTGTACACGCTTTTGATAAAAATATCATCTTTGGTCGCTTGTATGCTTGGTTCTATACCTATGTGAACCACCTTGAATAATCACGTAAGAGGACACAGCTTCCCGAATTAGTGAAGTTTTCTACTTGGAAAGAATGCGCGCGCGGAGCACCAAGCCAAGAAAAGACACACGTTCTTCTCTTCTCTTGTCATGTTGTATCGCGTGCTGCGAGTCACTAACGAGTCACTAGCGAGGAAGGGTGGCTTCAGACTGCCCTATCAGCTGGCATTGTTGTTTTAATTCATCTCTTACAGCACCTCATCAATTTCGGACGAAGACACTCGAGTTGAGAAGCGAGAACCTCGCCAACGGGTCGGTGCGCTTCACCTGGACATGGAGCAACGACGAATCGCGTTACTTGGCCGGATACTACTTTCGCGCGAATTCCACCGGAAGGGGACATTTCGGGAGACATTGTCATCGGGGCGATTGGACTACACTCCTCACCAGCTGAGGGGATACACAACGTACGACATACTTCTCAGGCCGTTCTACTCAATGTACGAGTGGAACCGTCACCCTTTCCGAATCAGACTCCCGGCATCCGAGGGTACTCTGGGGAAGGCGGCCATACTCACGGTACGGACTCCGGCATTAGGTAAGCGTTTGAGAGAGAGAGAGAGAGAGAGAGAGAGAGAGAGATGGAAACTTTATTCTGCAGCTCAAGTCCGAAGCCGCGAAGTTATTAGTCCTCGGAGGAAGGGGGTGTCCCACGGTCTTCCGACGGTGGCGGGCTTGGCGGAGGTGCACAAAGAGTTTCAATGCGGGCAGCCGAGAGGTACCACAGGGCTGCCCGTAGGTTTTCGGGTGGAGCGGCCCAGCTAGACCCCGAGTAGGGCAACATCAGGGGGGAAGGGGTTGGTCGAACGAAATGTGGAAGACGAGGTCGCCCGTACACAGCGGCAGTATGTATGTTCATTTTCCGGATAGCCACCGCATAACTGACAGTGCGGACGGCCTGGTGACTTCTGTGTGCAGTGGAGGAACAGATTACAGGGGAGGGACAATGTCTGCGCCTGTCTAATATATGTAGCGTGTCTTCGTGACTTGAATTTAGATGGGAGGGAAGTACCACTCTTGCTGTGCGGAGGGTTGCCGAGATGTTCGCGGCGCCTTTTGTGATGCATTTGAGTTTGCAGGTGTTCCTGATCATTCCTGTCACGTATGCTTTTATTGAGTTACAAGCGCGATGCGGCTTGCGATAATTTTCTTCGTAAACATGTCCTTCAGTAAGGCGACATTCTGTGCTTCCAGGCTACGTCTTTCCGCCACGCAAAAGCGTTTGGCCCGATAAAGCAGAACGTGTAGTTAGTTAGTACCAAGAAGCAAGTTGACAGACTTAACGTATGTATTTAATTACAGTCGTTCAGAGTAACGAACACAAAGTGCGAAAAGTATTAACAGGGTCGATTAGTGGGCCTTAGAATGCGTTGGCGTCGAATCCTTCGGTCTTGCGACATGTAAGATCAGCCAAATTCGCACGCTTTGCTCGTGCTTTAGACGCTCACAACACGATACTTTTCATGTCCAGACTGCTTTCACCAGCGGAATTTCGTACCGCAAAAGTACACACTTTCAAACTGATTGCTCAGATTATAGTTTCCAGCCATCGCGTCATAACGACACCCTCGTTCAACCGATACTGCACCTGCCTGCGTACACCGGTCACAACGCTGTTCCTCAAGTGCTTAGGTGATTGTTGAAACCCAATGCAGTTCTTATAGTGCGAGGCCATTGAAGTTTCGAAGTGCCTGTCACATGTTGCCACCTCACAGGTTCTGGAAATTGGCATTGACAACAAGTGTAAAAGCGTTCAATTTCGCAGCTCCGGGCGCACCTACGAAGATTGTGCCCTTGCCACCAACGGTTGACCAGCCGAACAGGTGGGGCGAGTTGGCTCTTGCAGTCACCGGACCGGAAGTGTGGAACAGCAAGCCTTTGGGCTTCCACCTACGCTGGGAGCCTGCGGTGGAGGGACAGACGGCCGGACGGGGCTTCACGTTTCCGTACTTAGCTTCGGGAACGACGCCCACAAACTACAACCTTAACGTCACCTTGTCACTAAGTCCTGGTCAAGAGTACACCGTGTTCGCCAGTGCACGTGGCCTGGGAGACTATGGAGAGGTCCTGGTGGGACCCGAGACGTCGGTAAAGATTGAAACCAGCAACATGGGCAAGTACATAGATAGTATGCCGTGATTGGTAGAAAACATTTCACTTTGAGAACCGTAAAGGTTTAAAGGTCTCGTCGATCAACCTAGTATACCTACTCGAACGTTAAGTCTTAAAGATGATAAAAATTAAAGGGCAGACAACCCGACTTTTGTACAGTATATTTTCTCTATTCCAAGTCAAAGGGCATCACTTACAACAGCTTAACCCGAAACGGTTTTGCTGATTGCGCCCTAAAACGACAGTCAAAATTTTTCCAGTGCACTCAAAAAGTACGTACTATGTAAGGAGCTTACGTCGCTTATTTAATCACCGGAACTTTTCTTTATAATCAGCTGTGTACGCAAGAAATCATTTATTTTTCATAGCGTGTTTTCAATTATATGTTTTCTGGTATAATTCCTTTGTTCAATATCTGATGAACTCTGCATGCGCGTACTGTTTCATTTTGTTGACAAGATACTTCTTCATGTGCCCTGCTATAAACCGTATATTTTGCATATGCTATATTCTGCTTTTCTTTGTATTCTTTCGTTTCTACACGCAGTGTAACTGAGTGCTTGCAATGTTATAAATGTATTAACTGCATGGGCCCGGTACTAGCATTATTGCTAAGGGCCCAGATGATCTCTCCAGTCTTCAGTCTTCTGTACACCCATCTTTGAAGAAATAAAGAATTAAATGAATGAAATGAAATGAAATCGCAATTTTTAGGTCTACCAGCCATGCACGTCCCCCCAAAATGAATGCTGAAAACCATAGCTGTGAGCCATGCTGGAACCGCTGCGACATGCTTTTAACCGCACGTGAGGTTAAAAGAGGTATTTAAAAACTTGTCTCCGGCTTAAACAACATAATGTGCAACCTTACCTATTCCTTCATGCGGTGTTTGGTTCACGCTTTGAAATCGACAGAGTTATTTGCACACGTAAGGTAGTGTCACGTTTAAGCAGTACCCGCCGCCACCTTTCCGATTGCACAAATTTTAGTAAAAATTAAAAATGTTTTCCGCCTCTTTATTTAGAAATCTGTTCCGGTTATCCCACTATATAAAACGATGGCTTTCATATGAGCTGGAGGACATGCGCTCCATAAAAATTGGTTGTCTGTCTCAGATATTTGAGAGCAGTGCTCTTATTGCTTCAAAGTAGTCCACGGCCAAGCACGGCCAAGCGATGTACCACTAACCAGAAAAAACAAACGTGGCCTAGAAAACAATTGCCTATTTTCGGACCCAATGAATTCAAGTTAGCAAATTATGACACGAGGACAAACGTTTTTCAAGCGCAGTGAATTAAAATTAAGAGGAAGATGTGGGACTGTCCCACACAGCTGATGTCTATAGCAGGCAAGCGGTGCACCATACCAATACCGTACTGAACACTCATTGAAACGTCCACAGCCGAGAGATTACATACTTGGACGCAGTGTGCAAAGAGAGCTGACCATGGCAGAAGCTAGCAATTAGAAGCGTACTCGAAAGCCTTTCGCAATGCCTAGAAGGACCAACAGCTGGTAGCGGAGGTAGTAGTCGAACCTCGTTTTTGCAAAGCCATGCTTTTCTAATTTCCCAGAATATCGGAGAAATTCAGATGCCCCTGGTATTTTTAAGATTATTTTTAAGGGTATTTTTAAGATTATATTCCAAGGTTATTTCATTAATTGATTTGTGGCGTCCCGTTGACTTCGTTCCTCCGAGGTTTCACTAGCGATACCTTACCATTCTACCTTAAGCGATACCAACCTTGATTCTGCATAACTGGCATAACCTGTTCCCTCTAAAGTGTCTTGTACAACTTCTGCCTCAAAGATGCAGATATGCGTTACGTTTATCCTTAGTGCCGTCATTTTTTGTACAATTCTCAGCTCCCAAGTACCTCCTGGAAAACACCGTCCAGCTCGCTAGCCAGACCTTCCCCAACGGATCGCTGATTTTCTCCTGGACGTGGTCTAAGGGCAGCAAGCCAGCCGAACTAGGTGGTTTCCATTTTCGAAGCGTCTCGGACGTGCACACGTTCCAGACAACGCTGTCAAAAGACGACACCCACTTTTTGCCCCGCCTTATTGCGACCCTACACTGAGTACGAGATTATGCTAAAGCCCTTCTACGTGCTGAATGGCTCGGTGATTGACACGGAGAAGCTCGGCAAGCCAGCCAGGATAAGCATGCGAACGCCAGCCGGAGGTAAGGATGCATGTGGAGGAAAAAGTTGTGCAGATTGAAACAAACTGCGTGTTCCTGGTGAGCAAAAAAAGAAGCACAACTGCAGTCATTCCTTGTTGCACTTCGCTTAGACTTTAAAGTTGCAAATTTCCGTGAACTTTATGTACTTAAAGCTGCCGACGGATTAAGCAGAGATAACCTCCATGTTTAATACCCCACGTGTCTTGTTCTATGCGTTATAATTCGGTTGACTTTCATTATTACTGCCCCATCACCACTGAAAGAGACGGTGATTATTAAACTTGAATATATGCATCAAAATATGGGGTAGGATCCACATTCTCATTGGAGTCATCTGCTGCAACGACCCTTTCCACGAGCCTAAGCATTAGAGAGTTCATCTCGGCTTTCGCGGAAACAAAAACACGGCATCTACTGTGTCACTTGTACACGGCGTCGTCTCCAATCGATACGCAATTCGTTTGAAAAGCGCGCGCTTTTGTTTCAGCGCCAGGTGCCCCAACCGCTCTCATGGTGTTGCCAACTAACGCCACGTCCAAACAGAGCGGCCAGCTGCCGCTTTCCATCTTCGAACCCGTGGCATGGAATTCCAAGCCGCTGAGCTTTCACCTTCGCTGGGAACCCGCGGAGGAAGAAGGACAGGCTGGACTGGAGATTTCAATTCCTGCCATGGCTGCCAATGAGACGAAGAGAAATCATGGCGTAAATGTCACGCTTTTGTTGAAGCCAGGCCGTGAGTACACTGTATTCGCCAGTGCACGTGGCCTCGGTGACAACGGTGAAGTGTACGTGGGACCAGAGACGCCGATGAAAGTGGAAACCACTCCACTAGGCAAGTAACAACGAAATGAGAGCAGTTTGAAACAAAATTTAATCAATCGAAACGCAAAGCAAATAAGTATGACCGCTTCAGCACTTATGGCTATAAAGGAAAAGTCGAGGTAGCAGTTTCCTTTGATGAACAGAAAAAATGGTGACGAAACCTTACTTGAGATCCTGGTCATGATTCAAATGGTGTAAAAAGGATCAAAGATTAATTTTAATAGAAACATTATGTACGAATCATGAAGCATGGTGTTTCCATGGGTACAAGACTGAAGTCAGGGAGCAACGAATGTTCAGGCAAACACGGCAAACACGGCAGGCAAACACGGCACTGTGTACAGATTGGTTTGGCGACTGCTATTGTGTAAGCGATACAGTAAACAAGAGCTGACCCAAAAACTATTGTTTCCAAGAAAGCTATTTGGGCTGTAGTTTCAATTTTAGAGCTTTTATAACTTTCTTTTGTTTCCTCGCCATCATCCCTCACAGCACCCGTTGACTTCACAGCGGAAATGGTGGACCCAAGCAAGGTCATTCTTACGTGGAGTGCGGCAAGCCCGGCAAGATCATTTCAGGCAAGTTGAAACTCGATGGGCCATTAGGCCACTTTATTCGCAGTTTCATCAAACAACGAAAGAAGATAAGAAACGTGAGCGCCAAATATAGCACCGCGCGATATACCTGGATGTGATAGCAATGAACAACAGAAAATGTTGTTGGAAGCATTATAATAGAACACAGATGGACACTCCGCTGACCAAGAACTAATGGAAAACTAGATGACTGACCTATAGAAATACGTAGCGACCACATTGCTACGTAGTCTCGCACAAGTTCATCATCATCATCACCATCACTACCAGCCTATCTACGCCCACTGCAGGGCAAAAGCCCGCAGTGGGTGTAGATAATGCGGCGATAATATTGCGTCCAGTTTATAAGCAGTCTACATAGAGCAAATTGATAAGGGGATGCACAATGTAGTCATGGACAAATCACATGCGAACACGAACGTATAAATCAGAACACGCAAAATCAAAAAATGCTGTTCCCGGAGGCTGAATAATGGCGCGCTATGGGCATATTTTAAAAACCAGATTTCCCAACTTCGTTACCGTGATTAATGCACGCGTCGACTTTCCCTGCATGGAAAGAAATAAAACTATTTGTTGGTTCTGGTTCATATTTTTGTGATCGCGTTTCATTAGACCATGACTGTGTAAGTTTCCGCACATCTAAAGGCGAAAATAGCACTTAAATAGTGCATGCACGTTCGTGCGGACGCGTGTGAAGAGAGAGAGTGAACAAATTTATTACAAAAAGCGATGGGGAAAAGTCCTGCTTGAGAGGGTCTTCCAAAATCCTTTGAGCTCTTCTAGCCTCAACAACCCCCAACACCAGCAGGCGCATATTATTGAAGTCGGAGCTGGTAAGAGCTCTCCCCAAAGCTTGTAGGAATTCGAGGGATTGCACAAATGTAGTAGGGCGTGGGCGCAGCCCCTACAGTACGAAAGAGCGTCCCGGTGGCTTCGCAGAAGAGTCATAGCGGGGAATAGACGGTGGGGGGCAATATTTGGCCTTTAGTGGAGTAGGGGAAGGTATTTGGCAGGAATGTACGTAGCTTGCATTCCTTCTCTTTCGTTAGATGTTTAAGCGGTGCAGGGTAGCCGGTACATTTTAATTTAAAGTGCTGTGTTCGCGCGGGATGCGGGATCAACGGGATCTGCCTATCCTTCCCGCTTCCCGGGGCCTGGAGGGATAACTCTCGGGCCATTAGATGAATTCTTTCGTTGCCCGAGACGCGTGTTTCCAAACGCTTCGCTGCACACCCGCGTGACATGTGTAATGTCAATGCGCGCGCTATTCTTTTGAGCGCCTGCTAAAACGAGCCCACCGTTCGGGCTCTGAGGCCTCTGTAGGTACAGAACACGATATAGAGGTGTGAGAAAAAGCCCAGAAACCAGGGCATCAGAAATAGACTCGCGCGTAGCAGTAAATATGTACTCAAGGCTAAACCGAGCCTGTAAGAAGCGAATTGTGTCAACCACTTCTTTGAGGAAACCTCGCAGGCTTCGGGCTGCGTCCACAGACAGCGAAGACACCACAATATCTGGGAGAAAATGTGCAAGACGTATTTGCAGTACAGCTTTCAAAAAAGGATGTTGAACATCTCGAAAGTAGAATAAACGAGAAAGAAGCTGCCAAAGAAACAGATGAACAAGCCCAAGTCCCCCTCGCACAACCGGAAGAAAAAGGTTATCTCGACGCATTGGCTCACTACGCGAACACCAAATGAAGGTTGCAAAAATCCGGTGAAAAGCCTGTATCTTGAGTCGTGAGCAATGTAACACCTGTAGGACATAAAGAAGTCGGGTCACAAGAAACGTGTTACACGCCCGAGCACGAGAAAAGATGGACAGCTGCCGTCCCCGCCAGTCATTCACTTGGCGCTGTAGCTTCACCGCCTGCTCCGACCAATGCGAGTCAGTATTGCGAAACTGCGAGAGGGGTACTCCTAAATAAGTTAGGTCTCTATTCCAATTGATTCCGGCGAAACAATCGGGTGTGGTTCCCCATGCTCCTAACCAAAATCCGCAGCTTTTCTCGAAATTCAGGGCCGCACCTGAAACCTCGCAAAATTCTTGTGTAATGGCAAGAGCATTCTCCACGCTGGCCTTGTCAGTACAAAATAAAGCGACATCATCGGCATATGCTAAAATTTTCACTTCGAAGGACGATAGCGTGAACCCTCTAACATTATTGTCCTCTATTATGCGCATGCACAATGGTTCCAGATATAAGCAAAACAGGAGTGGTGATAATGGGCACCCTTGACGAACCGATGAAAGAAGGTGGATTGGTTGGGTTAGTCGATTGTTGACTATCACTCTTGTCGAGCCATTAGCATAACATATTTGAATACCTTCGGTAAGCCAAGATCCTGCGTTCACATGCTGTAGAGCACGAAACAGAAATTGGTGACTGACGCGATCGAATGCCTTTGCCAAATCTAGTTGTACTAAGGCTACCTGGGCTGACGTACCCGAAACACACTCCAATATAGACCTTGCTATGTGTATGTTAGTTTGAATAGATCGCCCACGGATGCCACATGTCTGATGGTCACCAACTAGTAGCTCAATTACATTTTGAAGACGGTTGGCCAAAATCTTAGCGAAGACTTTATAATCTACATTACATAAGGAAATGGGACGATATCCTTCTACTTTGAGACGAAGAGAAATCATGGCGTAAATGTCACGCTTTTGTTGAAGCCAGGCCGTGAGTACACTGTATTCGCCAGTGCACGTGGCCTCGGTGACAACGGTGAAGTGTACGTGGGACCAGAGACGCCGATGAAAGTGGAAACCACTCCACTAGGCAAGTAACAACGAAATGAGAGCAGTTTGAAACAAAATTTAATCAATCGAAACGCAAAGCAAATAAGTATGACCGCTTCAGCACTTATGGCTATAAAGGAAAAGTCGAGGTAGCAGTTTCCTTTGATGAACAGAAAAAATGGTGACGAAACCTTACTTGAGATCCTGGTCATGATTCAAATGGTGTAAAAAGGATCAAAGATTAATTTTAATAGAAACATTATGTACGAATCATGAAGCATGGTGTTTCCATGGGTACAAGACTGAAGTCAGGGAGCAACGAATGCTCAGGCAAACACGGCAAACACGGCAGGCAAACACGGCACTGCGTACAGATTGGTTTGGCGACTGCTATTGTGTAAGCGATACAGTAAACAAGAGCTGACCCAAAAACTATTGTTTCCAAGAAAGCTATTTGGGCTGTAGTTTCAATTTTAGAGCTTTTATAACTTTCTTTTGTTTCCTCGCCATCATCCCTCACAGCACCCGTTGACTTCACAGCGGAAATGGTGGACCCAAGCAAAGTCATTCTTACGTGGAGTGCGGCAAGCCCGGCAAGATCATTTCAGGCAAGTTGAAACTCGATGGGCCATTAGGTCACTTTATTCGCAGTTTCATCAAACAACGAAAGAAGATAAGAAACGTGAGCGCCAAATATAGCACCGCGCGATATACCTGGATGTGATAGCAATGAACAACAGAAAATGTTGTTGGAAGCATTATAATAGAACACAGATGGACACTCCGCTGACCAAGAACTAATGGAGAACTGGATGACTGACCTATAGAAATACGTAGCGACCACATTGCTACGTAGTCTCGCACATGTTCATCATCATCATCACCACCACTACCAGCCTATCTACGCCCACTGCAGGGCAAAAGCCCGCAGTGGGTGTAGATAATGCGGCGATAATATTGCGTCCAGTTTATAAGCAGTCTACATAGAGCAAATTGATAAGGGGATGCATAATGTAGTCATGGACAAATGACATGCGAACACGAACGTATAAATCAGAACACGCAAAATCAAAAAATGCTGTTCCCGGAGGCTGAATAATGGCGCGCTATGGGCATATTTTAAAAACCAGATTTCCCAACTTCGTTACCGTGATTAATGCACGCGTCGACTTTCCCTGCATGGAAAGAAATAAAGCTATTTGTTGGTTCTGGTTCATATTTTTGCGATCGCGTTTCATTAGACCATGACTGTGTAAGTTTCCGCACATCTAAAGGCGAAAATAGCACTTAAATAGTGCATGCACGTTCGTGCGGACGCGTGTGAAGAGAGAGAGTGAACAAATTTATTACAAAAAGCGATGGGGAAAAGTCCTGCTTGAGAGGGTCTTCCAAAATCCTTTGAGCTCTTCTAGCCTCAACAACCCCCAACACCAGCAGGCGCATATTATTGAAGTCGGAGCTGGTAAGAGCTCTCCCCAAAGCTTGTAGGAATTCGAGGGATTGCACAAATGTAGTAGGGCGTGGGCGCAGCCCCTACAGTACGAAAGAGCGTCCCGGTGGCTTCGCAGAAGAGTCATAGCGGGGTATAGACGGTGGGGGGCAATATTTGGCCTTTAGTGGAGTAGGGGAAGGTATTTGGCAGGAATGCACGTAGCTTGCATTCCTCCTCTTTCGTTAGAGGGGGGGGGGGGGGGGGGGGGGGGGGGGGGGGGGGCCCCCCCCCCCCCCCCCCCCCCCCCCCCCCCGAAAAAAAAAAAAGGGGGGGGAAGCGAATTGTGTCAACCACTTCTTTGAGGAAACCTCGCAGGCTTCGGGCTGCGTCCACAGACAGCGAAGACACCACAATATCTGGGAGAAAATGTGCAAGACGTATTTGCAGTACAGCTTTCAAAAAAGGATGTTGAACATCTCGAAAGTAGAATAAACGAGAAAGAAGCTGCCAAAGAAACAGTGAACAAGCCCAGTCCCCCTCGCACAACCGGAAGAAAAAGGTTATCTCGACGCATTGGCTCACTACGCGAACACCAAATGAAGGTTGCAAAAATCCGGTGAAAAGCCTGTATCTGAGTCGTGAGCAATGTAACACCTGTAGGACATAAAGAAGTCGGGTCACAAGAAACGTGTTACACGCCCGAGCACGAGAAAAGATGGACAGCTGCCGTCCCCGCCAGTCATTCACTTGGCGCTGTAGCTTCACCGCCTGCTCCGACCAATGCGAGTCAGTATTGCGAAACTGCGAGAGGGGTACTCCTAAATAAGTTAGGTCTCTATTCCAATTGATTCCGGCGAAACAATCGGGTGTGGTTCCCCATCTCCTAACCAAAATCCGCAGCTTTTCTCGAAATTCAGGGCCGCACCTGAAACCTCGCAAAATTCTTGTGTAATGGCAAGAGCATTCTCCACGCTGGCCTTGTCAGTACAAAATAAAGCGACATCATCGGCATATGCTAAAATTTTCACTTCGAAGGACGATAGCGTGAACCCTCTAACATTAATGTCCTCTATTATGCGCATGCACAATGGTTCCAGATATAAGCAAAACAGGAGTGGTGATAATGGGCACCCTTGACGAACCGATGAAAGAAGGTGGATTGGTTGGGTTAGTCGATTGTTGACTATCACTCTTGTCGAGCCATTAGCATAACATATTTGAATACCTTCGGTAAGCCAAGATCCTGCGTTCACATGCTGTAGAGCACGAAACAGAAATTGGTGACTGACGCGATCGAATGCCTTTGCCAAATCTAGTTGTACTAAGGCTACCTGGGCTGACGTACCCGAAACACACTCCAATATAGACCTTGCTATGTGTATGTTAGTTTGAATAGATCGCCCACGGATGCCACATGTCTGATGGTCACCAACTAGTAGCTCAATACATTTTGAAGACGGTTGGCCAAAATCTTAGCGAAGACTTTATAATCTACATTACATAAGGAAATGGGACGATATCCTTCTACTTTACGCAGTTTGTCAGGATCATTACTTTTGGGGATTAGAACAGTGTGGCCTTCGTACAGCGTAGGTGGAAGAAATCCAGTCTTGTAAGCCTCGCGGTAAACCTCAAGTAAAAATGGAGCCAGCAGAGAACAGAATGTGTGGTAAAATTCTGCAGTGAGACCATCAGGTCCCGGGGTTTTGCCTTTCGACAATGATTCAATGCTAGACACCAATTCTTGAATGCCAATCTCCTGGTCAATGGATTCACACTCGTCCTGGTTTAATTTGGGCAGCAAACTAATGAATTTGTCAATGGAGTCCTCGCTCACTGCTCTTTGGGAGTTTGGAATACAGTTCTATAGTAATCGACGAAGGCCATCATTATCACAGTAGTGTCATCAGTAATTTACCAGGATGTCCTCAATAGAGTGTGTAAAATGTGTGTTCCGCCAGGGGTTAAAACATTTTTCTTCAAATTACACACTGGCACGCTCCCTGTTAAAACTTGGATGAAAGATCGGGGTCTGTTTATAGCTTGGTCGACAGACTGTCGGCTCTGTACTCGACCAGAGACAATCGATCACTGCTTTGTAGACTGCAGAGATGCTGTCTTTTTCTGGGACATTCTACAGCGAACGCTCAAAAAAGACATGGATATTACGCCTTTCTCTATCCGATTTTTGCCATTCGACTATCCTGGTGAGCCACCTTATGACATGTTCGTGTTGATTGGTTTGTACAGTCTGTGGCGATGCCGCTTATGTGATAGGCATGCTGAGCCACCAAGATCAACTAAGTCTTATTTCCGAGAAACTGTGGCATTTGTACATAGTGTGTATAGTTCGCTTGACCAACCACCTGACTGGTTCCCTCTTTTGAACGCTTGTGTGTGTTTGCCTGAATTTTGATGTATATTTGCTTCTCATAACTTCAGGTATAATTTTGTTTGCTTGTATTCGTCGTACTGCAACGTCGAGCGTATTTTCCCATGCCCTCACAGCACCCGTTGACTTCACAGCGGAAATGGTGGACCCAAGCAAAGTCATTCTTACGTGGAGTGCGGCAAGCCCGGCAAGATCATTTCAGGCAAGTTGAAACTCGATGGGCCATTAGGTCACTTTATTCGCAGTTTCATCAAACAACGAAAGAAGATAAGAAACGTGAGCGCCAAATATAGCACCGCGCGATATACCTGGATGTGATAGCAATGAACAACAGAAAATGTTGTTGGAAGCATTATAATAGAACACAGATGGACACTCCGCTGACCAAGAACTAATGGAGAACTGGATGACTGACCTATAGAAATACGTAGCGACCACATTGCTACGTAGTCTCGCACATGTTCATCATCATCATCACCACCACTACCAGCCTATCTACGCCCACTGCAGGGCAAAAGCCCGCAGTGGGTGTAGATAATGCGGCGATAATATTGCGTCCAGTTTATAAGCAGTCTACATAGAGCAAATTGATAAGGGGATGCATAATGCAGTCATGGACAAATGACATGCGAACACGAACGTATAAATCAGAACACGCAAAATCAAAAAATGCTGTTCCCGGAGGCTGAATAATGGCGCGCTATGGGCATATTTTAAAAACCAGATTTCCCAACTTCGTTACCGTGATTAATGCACGCGTCGACTTTCCCTGCATGGAAAGAAATAAAGCTATTTGTTGGTTCTGGTTCATATTTTTGCGATCGCGTTTCATTAGACCATGACTGTGTAAGTTTCCGCACATCTAAAGGCGAAAATAGCACTTAAATAGTGCATGCACGTTCGTGCGGACGCGTGTGAAGAGAGAGAGTGAACAAATTTATTACAAAAAGCGATGGGGAAAAGTCCTGCTTGAGAGGGTCTTCCAAAATCCTTTGAGCTCTTCTAGCCTCAACAACCCCCAACACCAGCAGGCGCATATTATTGAAGTCGGAGCTGGTAAGAGCTCTCCCCAAAGCTTGTAGGAATTCGAGGGATTGCACAAATGTAGTAGGGCGTGGGCGCAGCCCCTACAGTACGAAAGAGCGTCCCGGGGGCTTCGCAGAAGAGTCATAGCGGGGTATAGACGGTGGGGGGCAATATTTGGCCTTTAGCGGAGTAGGGGAAGGTATTTGGCAGGAATGCACGTAGCTTGCATTCCTCCTCTTTCGTTAGATGTTTAAGCGGTGCAGGGTAGCCGGTACATTTTAATTTAAAGTGCTGTGTTCGCGCGGGATGCGGGATCAACGGGATCTGCCTATCCTTCCCGCTTCCCGGGGCCTGGAGGGATAACTCTCGGGCCATTAGGTGAATTCTTTCGTTGCCCGAGACGCGTGTTTCCAAACGCTTCGCTGCACACCCGCGTGACATGTGTAATGTCAATGCGCGCGCTATTCTTTTGAGCGCCTGCTAAAACGAGCCCACCGTTCGGGCTCTGAGGCCTCGCTGTACAGTACTGAGTACTGGCGCTGACGGCTTGGGTTCGAACCCCAGCACATCTATCTGTTGATTTTTTTTTTTTCGTTGCTTAATTTTTTTTCTAAATTTATTTTTTTTCTAAACCCAAATCTACACGTTGTTTTTGTGAATAATCGTGATTTGGTATGTTTTAGGTCGCTTTAGATTTGGGGCACAGCAAATAACCATGTTGAGTTACCGTTATCCATAGCACGAAAAGACATGTCACGTGGGTGCTCTGTGCAGCCAAGTGTTTGGAAATACGCGCCCGGGACGGCAGAGTAGGCAACTATCAACATGATCATAATGTATCAGTCTGGTAGATGTTGTAAGGTGATTTATTTGGCATGTTGTCCGGTCAATTCGCCAGCACGAGAAGTTACGGAACGCCCGCTGCAAATCTGTGATTATTACTTTGGCTGTAGTTTGCGTTATAGCGAGAGCGATGGCCGCTTCTTCCGCTTGTGAAAGGTCCTATCCAGGAAGGGGGAGGCACGTGACATGCCTGTTGGGCTGAACAACCACAACCGTCATTGATTTTGTGCCGGGATAAAAAGACGCGCCCATGTATGCTGCGGCTGGTTCCTTCACGTAGCATGTGTTCATGGCCTTGTTTCCTGCTTGCCTGTGGCCACTGTGACGCAAGACAGGCGAGCGGAGTGGCGTGCCCTTGATGCGAACTTAGCACCAACGCTAGATGATGTATAGACGCAGGAGACGACGGGCAGTTTTTATTCAATGAAGATGACTGTACCAAAAAGGTAACGATGGTTTCAAGATGGCCCACGCGATTTGTTCCCCATTTCAAAATGTCACCGCCCATGTAAAGCAAAACATGACATTCACTCGCGCAGAAAGTTCTCTCTACAGAACAGATTAGGATAGGCCTTCGTGCTGAAAGGGCGTTCAATGCTAGCAATTATTATCCCTGTTGCGTTCTACGCTTTTCAGGTTACTGTGACGGACTGCAGAAGGTCGGAACACGAGTGTAATAACGAGAACGACGAAAAAACGTTGCAACTTGAACCCTCACACTCGGTAAGAGACTGTTTTATGCTGGCTAGACGGTAGGGTCTGAGGACCCGTCGCTTCCACGCAGTCGCCTTGTCACGCTGCTGGAACCTTACCAGATTCCACTTGATTTATCATCTCACCCACCTATTGCGTAAGTGGGTGATGGGCATGGGTTATGTAATCAAAATAACTAAATAGAAAATAAAAAAACAGCCGCCGCATGTAGATGTAACCCTCAACTTTGTGGTCACCAGCGCAACGCGAAAGCCACGGAGCTGACATGGCTAGCACCGCTCGCGGTGTTCTTTCACCTTTACATCCAGACCGTAAAAATCAAAGGAAAATATATTGGTGGATCATGAGGAATGTGTGAGCAGCTCAATCCTTCCGTTGTTCAGCATATCCGGCATACCGTAGCCATCGAACACACTGCATATTATTTTGCTATAGTTGTGGCTTGGGCGAGTTGGTGCATAATAACGAAGAGGGGAACGACGCACAACGGACGACATTCAATACGTAGAAAAATGACAACCACAAGCGTTGAGTTACAACTGACTTATTTTCTTGCGTGTCAGATATATATGTTGAGAGCCTAAGAACAAACACATACAAAGCGGCTGGGCTATCCTGTTAATTTCTTTTTTTTTTTTCCTCTGTGATATTGATTCCGCTACGGATGCTAAGAGCTGCTTAGGGTACCACGCTAACTTAAGCCAGGCAACCTGTTTTCCAAAGCCGTCTTCTACAAAGTAAAAACATGACTTGCTGAGTATAAAATTTTTAGACCTGGAGCTTCACTTTTCGCACAATCACATCTGCTGGGCGTAGGGAGCACGTGCCAGCGAACCGCTTCTACCTTTCGATTTTTCTCATCTAAGCTCGTCAAAAGGTCTGTCATAACAACGTGTTTTAAAAATGCCCTAAACAAGCCATATTTTCACTTGATGCAAATAGCTTTTTGTAAACTGGTTGCCCGGCTTCAGTTAGCGGGGTTTCGTTTTTCTTTTCATTTTCGACTGGGTAGTAGGTACCGTTTTGTTACTTCTTCCACAGGCTTCTCCAGCTGTTGATGCGAACCAGGCCATCCACAACTTATTCGGAGACCCAACTGGATTGCCGGTTGATATGTCTGTCGTGCGTTCTATACCTAAAGAGGCCGATGGCACCTTGACCGACCTCAACACGGACATCAGTATTGACGGCAGTGCCCTGCCATCATCGTCCTACAGCCTCCCAGTATTCGGTCTCACGCCATCCAGAGAGTATGCAGTCCGTGTCAAGGCATGCGCACGTGACACCTGCAGCGATGAAGTCGGAACGGTGTTCCGAACTCCACCGTCAGGTGAGACAAACAAGGCGTATTTCCCTTTGCACAATCAGGAAAGTTTATTTTTAACACCTTGCATTTTGCCTCGGACAAATTTTCGTCAAGGATGAAACACATGCGCGGAGAACGACGCGTTTCCGAATGCGTCCACCTTCTCCAAAACCGGTCCTGCAGCCTTCGTGCATGTTCCTCATGACCGCTGCAAGACCGGTTTCCGGAAAGGGAAAACGCGTGTGGAAACGTGGCGTTATCCGCACATGTGTTTCGCCCTGAAGCGCAATTCTGGGCTCGTTATCCTGTGCCTACCCCCTGCCGCAGATATGAAAAAGTGTACGCGAGTCATCCTCACTGCTTGGTTTATTTCTCAGTGTTAGGTTTAGTTAGTTTATTACGATTGCCTCTGAGTCATTTTATCGTCTAGTATCACGACATAAATCATGCATAAAAGGATACAAATGTGTCAACATGCTGCCTCAATTGTAAAAAGTACATTTTTTTTTTCTATTTGCAGGAAATGTGAGGATAATATTTATTGATAAGCCAACATTTAAGCACTCCGCACAGCGAACGCATCTATTGTTGCATATTCAGATAACAGCCAGTCACATAATTTTTCAAGTCATTTTCAGACTCATCGAGATTACTCAAACAGCACTCAAATTTCGTAAAGAGGTTTTGGTCGTGGTAAACGTGCACCTTCGGCATTTTGGGGTTTTATCCACTGTTCTGTGGTATAATATCGGCTCAATACTTGCATTGCTACACTGTATTGAAAATACTTTCCATTCATGTTTAACCAGTTGTTACAACAATTAAATGTTGTGTAAGCCTGCACAGCTTTGTACATGTTGTTTAGAACGATTTCCCTGTGTTTTTTTTATCGCAGTCATACCCGTACCAAAGGTCATGAAGGTTTTGTCCAATGACTCCAAGTCAATCTACATGGAATGGGAGTGCCCTTTCATGGAGCAATTATTGGAGCTGAGTCCGGAGTTCCAAGTGAGGGTTCGCGCACCTGGCTTTTTCAGGATTGTTTCAACGGACCGAAAAAGCACTTACAATAGGAAATCTTAGCAATGGCACGTTGTTTGAAGTCGAAGTGCGTATGTCTCTGGAAGTCGCTCCGGGAAAGAGGAAGTACGGCGGTCCGGCAAAAGCCACGATAAGCACTTGGTCGGACGGTAAGCGCCCCATAATAAATAACCAGCCATTTCTTTCCTGCTTTTTCCACTGTCAGAATCACCAAAGCGAGTTTTTATGATCATTTCTGAGAGTGGTATAGCACCTACTTGCTGTCAATACAGTCGCTGAAGTGTAAGCGCCTGATTCCTTTGGGTACAAAATTTGGAGCTTTCAAAGTGTATTGGACCTGGCTCAAATTATTACCGTGAATTTCCTCACTAAGAATAAAAATTGTTCGCATTAAACGAATTTCGACATGGCACCCTGGTAGCCTGGCATACTGTGAATAGCTTTGAAACTGCAGGTATGTTCTCTAGTACATGTCAGGCTGCCTAAAGTTTTCGAAAAACTAAACACGATTAGCTCACTCGCGGTCCATCATGGTGCCTGAAAATCCTTTCTAACTTCAAGTTTCGATTGCGGCAACCACCAAAATTTTCACACGTTGGAGAAACAAAAACAAGCCCGCGACATTTTATAAAATGAGGAGCTAACTTTCTTACCAGATTAGATGCAACTGGTTCGGATTATTTGTATTTTACAGCGCCTTGCTCACCTTTCTCTTATTTCCTATGCCTGTGGCCTATAATGACTTCATTTTGGCTCACTTTTAGATATGCTGTCTGCTACTCTGATTTTTCGATCTTGTGCGTGCAAACTTACTACAAAGTGTAGCTTTATGTCAGCAGATGCAATTACGAACACGCCTGTTTAGCTGTACATCATGATCTGTTTCCAACCTTGTTGTACTTACAGTGTACACTAGATTTACACTGTAAGTGTACACTGTAAGTGACAAGCTAATGTACACTTTAAGTACAACACTGTAATGTACAAGTTACACTGTAGTGTAAAACTAGTGTACACTGTAAGTAGACTGTCCTTACAGTGTACACTAGTACACTACAGTGTGCACTACAGTGTACACTAGTTGTCGTGAAAATTTGTGCACAGTTATGTATTCCTATCAGGGCTAAAAAACTTTGCAAGTGATGTCTGGCTTTTTTATTCAATGGAGGGTTGACCTGTAATACATGGCAACGAGACCATGTAGCATGAACATTTGGTTGATTGGTTACGCTCCTAAAAACGCTAAGTAAAACATGTTGTTGGGCTAGTTGGTGTTGCATAGTTACAGGAAAAAAACTGCGCTAATAGACGGGACGGATGAAGACGGACAACAAGACAGGCGCAGATTGACCTTCATCATCCGTTCCGTCCATTTCCGCAGTTTTTCCTGTAGCTCCTAAAACGTTAACCTTTGCCCAGTAGAAGTCACAAAAAATGGAAGCGCATTGAAGACAGAACAGCTGGATGAAAGACGATAGCAAATGAAACGATTGGAGAGAGAGAGTAGTTGCAAAAAAATAAGCGCCTTATTTGCCAACGCCACTTCTATGCTACGTGTGCGATCACTGACCAAAGCTGTTTGTGACATATTCGAGGAATCGTAAATATCCAAAGCTACATCGTCAAGGCCTTAACTGGCAGAAGGTGATCTCACAGCTACAACATCGCTACTTACACGCAAGAGGTACGTGTGTTGAACACGCCTGTGTTCGGGTAGGTAGTATAGCAAAACATCGAGCTGTACCGTGGGTAGACGCTGTTGCAGAACTCATGGCCTCTTATTCACACCCTGCATTTTCTAACTGCCCCTTTCGGGATACGAAAGATATAGGGGGTACTTAATCAATGTGGTCGTTTTTGATTCAGCGCAGTTCCTACAAGATCCCAAAATATGCGAAGCTTGTTAGCGAATAAGGTGTCGTTTAATTTTCACTGCCAGTTTGTTGTTGTTTGAGAGCTTAAGTGCGCCTGACTAAAAACCTTCAGTGTTTCGATTACCCATCTCTAGCTATGACTTTATCTACATCTGGCTTGAACATGACGCCCCTTGAGTAGCTTCTACCCTTTTCAATAAACAGTTCCTCTTGCCCCAAGACTGAAAACCGAAGGTTTTGAAACTGCGCCCGACGTTGTTGCACTGTCATGGACTTTCGTCAACAGCACGGTCACGCATCTTCAAGTGAGTAAAAAAATATCTTTACGCTGGTCCTAGCTATTTTCCGTCAGAGTAGCGCGCGAAGCAAGGAAATATTGGTACAAGTTTGTTTACTAGTAAAAAAGCGGAATTTTTAACTGAGTTTGTTTGTGCTCACCATACATATTATAAAGTGTTCCCAATCAGCCTATGTCTGCGTCGGCCCATATCATAAGGGTGATTGTCAGCTACAATAACCAATGTGTTTATTCTCGTTGTTGAATTAGATGCAGTTATATGGTTTGGCTGCGTTATGTTAACGCCAATAATTGGTACTCCGTGATTCTGCCTTTCATGATAACACTGGAGCACTTCGCAGTTCAGCTGAAGTTGCTTTTGTACAGGCGTGCGCCTAAAAATGCAAAACATCTACACAAGGGATGGTATCCTAAACTGGTTGATATGCCGGCTATTAAAATAAAGATAGTCAGGCAGGTAACGAGCTTTCTGTGCAGCTTTTAAGTTTATTTTTCACTGCGCAATGACGCCCTAGTAGGAAGGAAATCAGTATAATCTGTTTCAAATATGCAATTAAAAACAAATCCAGTTAGACTCTAAGAACATATTGGCCTGATTTTCCCGATGAGTACAAATCGCAAAAATTGTGCTATAAATTGTGTCCAATAAAAAAGTGGTAATTCCTAGCTCTTAGGTAGATAGGTGCACGCAAACATGCGAGCGCATGTCAGCGAATAAGGACGATTCTTCCATGGAAGCGTTTTGTGCACATATTAGACAGTTTTAGTTGAGCGTGCGCAGAGTTGCGCGCACACGTAGCGGCAGTGTACAGCGCGCAGGAAAGTTCTCGCAAAGAACCAGTTTTAGTTGACCGCACGCAGAAGTCGATGAGTGGATAAACCGGTAGCGCCAAAATGCGCGCTTTGTGTGTCACGCAGCGCCACTGAACGCCGGATTGGCGAACGAAACAAGTGGTTGTCGGCAAGCGCCAGACGTAAACCTAGCCAGAAGAAGCCGTAAACCAGTTTGTAGTGCCTAGAATATATTCTAGGCACTATACTTGAGGGGAGGCGCCGTTCCTACGTTCCTTTCATTCACGGGCGAGAGAGACCGGAAAGGGGACGGGAGGGGCCTCGCGCACGGCCCGCAAAACCCGCAAAACCCGTACGCAAGAATCCCAAACTCGCGGGCGCACGCAAAGCGCGCGGCTCCCGCTTACGTACTGCGCATGCGCTCACGCGCCTCCTCAAGTTCCCTTTGTGCGCAGAGCTGCTGCGTGCGCTCAACTAAAACTGTCTATTTACCGAACCGCAATTATACAGTCAAGGGTTAGCTACAGAGACGTCAGCGGTACCGTTAGATGTTAACGTTGTTACAAAATGTGATGTGGTTGGTAAGAAGGCAGCATCGAAGCAAGAGGCAATCAGCCACAGCATGGGTGGCGAGCTCGAGACATCATCTTCGGAATTCCGCTGGCCATTTGAAGGTATCTAATGAACCGGTGCCATTGTAACCCGCGTCTGCTTGCTGGTCTTCAACCAACGTTGTTCGCACAAAGCTGACGCTGCAGCTACAGCTACGTCACCGTTCTTTTAATAATGATCTTGACGTCCACTCTCTGTCCGTTTTGCCTAAGTGATCTGCTTCTTTCCTCCCAGACTACAGCATACCCATTGAGGGGACTAGGGATGGTCCGCGGTATTTAAAAGTAGAATAGTGGTAGTTCTTCTAACATGGAAAACGGGCACACGTGCTCCAATGAGGGAGAATAAGTGATCATAATCTGCATTTGCGCGAGTTCTCCATGGGCACCGTGAATTTGTCTTTTTTCACTGACGTTGGTTTGGTCTTGGAGGTCGTAGTGAACAATACAGACCCAGTATTTACAGTACCAGTGCCAGGCCACTTTTAACGAAATAAATGTCTATTTCATGAAGTGTTTCCGGACACAGTCGGTAAGGGGCTACGTGGGAATGATTTCCATGGTCTATAGAGGTGCAGTAAAATTTCGATAAGGAATTAAAATATTAAATTGGGTTCTAGAAACGACTGCGGGTTTATGTGGGCCTGTACCCAAATGTGAAGAAAAAATACAATAAACACTTTTAAAATAAAATAGCTAACAAATTAGGCCTGTGACTTGCATCAAAATAATTTTGGGGGAGACCATCCGCTCAGTAATCTGATAGCGTAGAGGTGCGGCAGGCCTTCAAGCACAGGTCGGTATAAGACTGATTTACTTGTAGAAAGAGGCGTCCCCTGTGTACTGCCTCAGCGACGCCTTGCAGTCAAGCACAGAATAAATCCAAGCACGGGGTTCTCAGAGAACGTGTCAGGGAGCACAGGCACCCTGGTGATAATATGATGGGTTAAGCACAAACTATCACATACTAAGCATATCACTCCAACTAAATAGAGAGAAAATGTCGTTCGCAGGGTTTCTGGACAGGTACACGCGTAATGTGCAATTTGCTCGTCATTAAAAGTTCAGTGCACTGCTGGTGTAGGCCTCTATTGTTGTAGACGAAAGAGAGCAGAAAAATATGCATCTAAATACGTAAAATGAAGGGATACGTCTTCTTTTAATGTCTTCTTTCGTCATTCTTCTTGTCGTCTTTCGTCTGTCTTCTTTCGATATCACCGGGCTCCTTGATAGTTGCGTTCGATTTCCTGCCATCCATAGAGCCCCCTTTTTTAGGGCCCTCTCTATATTTTAAGTTTGACGTGTAGTGCATTGCTTAGTTAGGGTACAACTTCCGCATATCTCTACGAGCTATCGATGCACGCATATCTTTATAGGTGGTATTCATTGAAAAGTTTAGCTGTCAATTTATTCGCTTGGCCACACTGAAATGGCCACGAAGGACATGGCCGAATCGCCACGGACATGGCGCAGCTTGTGCCACTGCGGCCGCACACCATAGCGAAAAAAATTCCCGCGCCTTCCCGCGAGGGGAACACGAGTAAATGCAGAGCATTGGGGCCTCAGTACTGGTTGAAGGTAGTGTTGCTTCCATCGCTTCTTCCGTGATGCTGGAGTAGCAGACACGAGTAAACGTGGGAGCGAGCGTCAACCAAGGAAGGAAGGAGCAACGCAGTGACTGAAGCACGAGCGACGCTAGCCGCTCTATATTTGCAGCGCGCGCAATGAGGGAGAGCAGTACGGGGGAGGGGGGGGGGGGGGAGGGGAGAGCGCGCATCCTCAAGCAGCGCGCGCCCTTCCACGCCCCACCGCGCTGCTATCACGCACCTGTTACGCCGAGACCGCGACGGAGCGAACGAGCTGAATACGACGCATGCGCGCGCCAGCTGCTGTTGAGGGAGAGGAGGGAAGGAGAAGAGGCGCACCTGCTGCGGACGCGGAGCTGTGGACGCCGTCCGACGCAGGAAGAGGCGAGGCTAAGAAATGCTCTGCATTTAAAATTAAAAAAAACACCGGCGTGCGTCGTCTGTTCCGCTTCGAGCCGATTCTGAACGTTGGTGTCAAGGGAGTTGTTAATCGCACTCACATTGGAGTTGAGGCATTACTTTGCGTTCGGCGGGCTAGAGCTTGAAATATCCAACCCATATCATGCGCTTAGCACGGACAAGTACCGCCATCCCGCGGAGCCCGACGTAACCAGTGACGGCGCACTCACATGGTTGACGGCATGCGTGCCTCGCTATTGAATTTTAGCTATACGGCGCATAAAAGCGATGACTGCGCGACGGTTACACTAGCTTAGCTATGCTTTAAGCTGAATTGGTTTGCCTAATTTAGCCATTTTTACCGCACAGCTGTTAAGCTGTAGTTTAGAGCGATACCGATTGCGGGACCGAATACTCGTGCCAATAGTCCTAATTGCGCCTGTCTGCTGCATGTAGGGTGAGAAAACATGCTCTTTATAACCTCTTCGCTAGGGCCTCTACCGAAATCGTGATAAGGTGCGCGTCTCCACAGCAGCAGACGTTCGGTCACGTGGTACCCGGGTGGTGGTTTGGTGGTGGTGATTTATTAAGAAAGGATGGAAGAGAAAAGAACTGGGGATGTTATTGAAGTCCACGGGGAGGTCACCCTCATACAACCCAGTCCGGGGAGGGGGAGTGGGGGTAGGAAGAGAGCGAGAGAGGGAAGAGGAGAGAGAGAGGGGAGAGGCGGACAGTTTATGTCGCGTTTGCTCGTCCATGGCTAGACGGCTACAAACGATGCGCTAGCACCTTCCTATATGGCGGCGCCATCATCCTTTCGCCCGCGCCCACTCTCCGTTTAGGAGGCGCGCACCGTGTAGCGGTGGTAGGTGTTCGCACAGGCTACCAGCCTACGTGTTTCTTGTCCCAAGGAAATGCGTTGACAAAAGGAGAAGCTCGAGAAAGAATATGAGCACCCGGGGCGCTGTCGGCGGTCGTTAAAGGCGTCGGCAAACTCGGCCAACATGGGAGGGCGAAATAATAGCAAGTACTACGGATAATGAGTTTACTGTTCGAAATCAACAGTGCGCGCTCGTGACACTGCCTTTAATTGTGAGGTTTGACGCGCCGGCGGTACACAGGCGATGAGGCGCGCCGTAGTGGAAGGCTCCGGATTAATTTTGACCACATGGGATCTTTACCGTGCGCCAAAATCTGGAACACACGGGCATATGAAACTGCCTTTATTTGATAACGTATTTCGCAGTGCTCGTCTGCAAGACAGCGAACCCTCACACCCACTGGTTTGCAAATGAACGTCAATCGTCAAACCACGTGGCCGGAAAATTGGAACCCATTCTTAGAAGCGAAATTCCATGGCCAAAAACTCGCAACTGGCTGCTGATCCTAGCACCGCACAGCCGCGATTCGAGATAATTGTCTGTCTTAAAGGGACACTGAAGTGAATTTGTCAAGCTCCCGGTTTTGCTTGCACTGCGTAGACTGGCTCAAATTGCCACACTTTTCATTGTTTGTCCGGTTGATAAGTCGTTAATTATTTTATAAATCGGGAAAGAAGACAAACTACCATGCGCGGTCTGTGGCGGCCGCACCAACTAAAGCTGTGACGTCGCGAGGAGATGGCACCGTGATTGGACGATGTCCGAGGTTAGCATTCAAACAAGTTGCGGTTTCGGTTCCGTAAAACAACATGTTTGACATCCGACGGCATCGTTGGATGGGCCTTCTCGATATCTCAGTAATCGCCGTACCGCCCTTCTGCAATATTGTCGGCTGTAAAATGCCTGAGATAAGCCTACCAGGACCGCTTGAAGTCGTAGAAATCACTAGCCGAGGCCTACGCACTGGATGACGCCCTCCGCCTCACCGCTGACGCTCAAATGCCATGCGCTTTTCCCTCATATTCGGAGCTTGCCTCACTCATACCTGTATCGTAAAAAGCGTGTTCGCACCAGGCCAAGGGTGTGCTGATTCAGGCCTGTGCCCACTGCCCGCAAGCAGCAGCACGAGAACTCGCTAGAGCGTCAGTGGCAGTCTGCGCGCGTTCTGCAAACTCGCTCGTGGAACAGTGAACGTTACGGCCCAAAAATGGTGAACTCAGTTTAGAAAACATCGGCCGAAAACGAAAAAATCAACTGGCAAAAAAACAACGATGCACCCTCAGGGGATTCGAACTTGCGACTTGCAAAGCCATAAACCAGCGCCTTAGACCAGCTCTGCCGAGGCTGGATATATAAGGTATATAATGTATAACCAGTTTACACTTTATTTAGCTTATCATTTGAAGTACTTTAGTTGACTATTTGTCGTATAGCGCCCGTGCAGTGCGCAAAAAAACCTTTGGGGGTTTAGGGCCCTTTTTTTTTTTCCTGACGTTTTTTGGGCTTGGGGGTCAGGAACAATCCCCCATATTTACAGACCATCCCACCCATTTTTAAAGAAAAAATGTTTTTTCATAATTCCCCAAAGCTGGGGGGTACTAATTTTTCCATTTAAGGGGCGTAAAATTTAAAAGGAAATTAAAAAAAAATTTTGGGTTCTGAAAACTGCGGGTATATGTGGGCCTGTACCCAAATGTGAAGAAAAAATATAATAAACACTTGTAAAATAGAAATAGCTAACAAATTATGCCTGCGACCTGCATCAAAATAATTTTGGGGGAGACCATCCGCTCAGTAATCTGATAGCGTAGAAGTGCGGCCGGCCTTCAAGCGCAGGTCGGTATAAGACTGATTTACTTGTATAAAGAGGCGTCCCCTTTGTACTGCCTCAGCGACGCCTCCCAGTCAAGCACAGAATAAATCCAAGGACGGGGTTCTCAGAGAACGTGTGAGGGAGCAGAGGCACCCAATCAGTCACCTGGTGATAATACGATGAATTAAGCACAAACGATCGCATACTAAGCATATCACTCCAACGAAATATAGAGAAAATGTCGTTCGCAGGGTTTCTGGACAGGCAGACACGTAATGTGCAATTTTCTCGTCGTTGAAAGTTCAGGGCACCGCTGGTGTAGGTTTCAGTTTTGTTGTGGACGAAAGAGAACAGGAAAATGTGCATCTAACTATGTAAAATGAAGGAATACGTCTTCTTTCAATGTATTCTTTCGTCTTCTTGTCATCTTTCGTCTGTCTTCTTTCGATATCACCACTACCAAGGGCTCCTTGATAGTTGCGTTCGATTTCCTGCCGTCCACAGAGCCCCCTTGTTTAGGGCCCTCTCTATATTTTAAGCTTGACGTGTAGTGCATTGCTTAGTCAGGGCACAACTTCCGCATATCTCTACGAGCAATCGATGCACGCATATCTTTATACGGCTCATAAAAGAAATGACTGCGCGAGCTTAGTTTTGCTTTAAGCCTAATTGGTTTACCTAATTTAGCCATTTTTACAGCGCAGCTGTTAAGCTAGTTTAGAGCGATACCGACTGTGGGACCGAATACTCGTACCAATTGTCCTAATTGCGCCTGTATGCTGCATGTAGGGTGAGGGAACATGCTCTTTATAACCTCTTCGCTAGGGCCTCTACCGAAATCGTAATAAGGTGCGCGTCTCCACAGCAGCAGACGTTCGGTCACGTGGTACCTGTGTGGTGGTTGTGGTGGTGGTGGTGGTGATTTATTAAGAAAGGATGGAAGAGAAAAGAACTGGGGATGTTATTGAACTCCACGGGGAGGCCACCCTCATACAACCCAGTCCGTGGAGGGGGAGTAGGGGTTTTAAAGGATAGGAAGAGGGAGAGAGGAAAGAGGAGAGAGGGAGGACAGTGGGGGACAAGGGATGTTATTGAACTCAACGGGGAGTTCCCCCTCATACAACCCAGTCCAGGGAGGGGGAGTGAGGGGGGTTTCAAATGATATGAAGAGAGAGAGAGGGAGGAGAGTGGGGGACAGTTTATGTCGTGTTTGTCTCGTCCATGGCTAGACGGCTACAAACGATGCGCTAGCACCTTCCTATATGGCGGCGTATTGCCCTCTCTTCTCCTGTCCGTGCCCACTCTCCGTTGAGGAGGCGCGCGCCGTGTAGCGGTGGTAGGTGTTCGCACAGGCTACCAGCCTACGTGTTTCTTGTCCCAAGGAAATTAGTTGACAGAAGAAGGAGCTCGAGGAAGAATACGCGCACCCGGGGCGCTGTCGGCGATCGCTAAAAGCGTCGGTAAACTCGGCCAAAATGGGAGGTCGAAATAATAGCAAGTACTGCGCATAATGGGTTTAGTGTTCGAAATCAACAGTGCGCGCTCGTGACACTGCCTTTAATTATGAGGTTTGACGCGCCGACGGTACACAGGCGATGAGGCGCGCTGTAGTGGAAGGCTCCGGATTAATTTTGACCACCTGGGATCTTTACCGTGCGCCAAAATCTGGAACACACGGACATATGAAACCGCCTTTATCTGATAACGTATTTCGCAGTGCTCGTCTGCAAGACAGCGAACCCGCACAGCCACTGCTTTGCAAATGAACGTCAATCGTAAAACCACGTGGCCGGAAAATTGGAACACATTCTTAGTCGCGAAATTGCATGGCCAAAAACTCGCAACTGGCTGCTGATCCTAGCACCGCATAGCCGCGATGGTCTGCCTTAAAGTCGCGCACTGTCGGCGTAGCCATGGGGCCATTTCGCATTATATCGCACGATCACCTGGAATTTTTTTCTTCTAGAAATTCTATTTAGTCACTAAATGTGCCAACTTTTATTGAATGTCTTCACATTTACTATTTACCCGCCTCTTTGCTTAGTTTGCCGCCAACAGTACAGATTTCGTGAATTGCGAAAGTTCAAACGACTGCGCCGTCGTCGTGCTTCGCGGGTGGAACTCCTCCTTCAAGGCCGGGTTTGTCAAGATTTCTCGGCTGAGCCCATACAAAGAATACGACATCGCTCTCAGAGGATGCAATGCTCTTGGCTGCGGCGACGCTACCATCGTGCGTGTCGCAACAGCCATATCAGGTAAGGCTGCCATGATTGAGTGGTAGCATATACGTAAGGTTGTTCCAATGCCTCCCCGAATTGCATTTTAGGTCATCTTGTTTGTCCTTAAAGGGGCCATTAAGACAAAATACAAGTTTGTTTTATTCGAGAGATTTCGTGTTCTATAGTGTCCCCAGCGCTTGTCCAGAAGCAAACGATGCTGTATTCACTGCGAAATCAATCAATTTACGCTAAAATTTTGATCCTCGCGCCAAAACGTGTGTTTGAACGACGTATGCAATGACATCATAAGAACAGGTCTTTTCACTAAACTTGGGTATGGAGCGGAGACATGTTTACTGTTAGCCACCCTAGATGGCGCCACCACACCGCGGCAAGCCGTTTTCTGCCTTTGGTTTGTTTGTGACCGTATTTAAAACTGGCTGTTTTTTTGTTCATGGAGAAAATAATAGTTTCGTGAAACATGGTGGTCGCTCGACAAACATGGTCACGTACGACACCATCGCTTGCGTCAAGTCGGCCAGTGTCGTCTGAGACAACCCCAAAGCCCCGCAGTGCTGCGCAGCTTAACCAAGCGTAATGCGCGCAGAACCAACAGCAGTACGCATCTGTACTTCTTTGTTTACGTGTGCTTTCGTAACTTCCACTGTTTACCCACCATTCTTACTGCTATAAAAGGAACGTGCTTTAAATTTAAGCGCAAATAGCTATTTCGGCAAGCTGATAAGACCTGCCTAATTTTCGTTTGCTTTTACTGACCTCAGCCAAGCGCAGAGCTGGCACATATATGACTTCATAGGTTATGTTGCGGGAAATTAGCTAGTGGGTCGCAAGATCATTCCTTTTTTTTCCTCATTATAAAGCTTATTTGAGCGAAGTTTACGTTAAAAGGGGTGTCAGCATGATTCTAACGAGGCAATCTTTTGAATGAACCACACTTGCATTTTGTCTTCATGGCCCCTCTAAAAATGCCTAAGAAAAAATGGAAAGGGGTTCACTTTGACAGAAATTTCAGGATGCTCTGAAAGTCCTCCTAGCTTCCTGCTGTGTGGATAGAAGCCGTCCTGTTTTGTTATGTTCATCCCCACAGTGGCTTCAACTCAACTTAGGGTGTCTTGACTAATTCGTAAGGGATCCTCACTATACCGCGTGCCCGTACGTTCACGGCCTTTAACGGCGTAACGAAAGTTGATGGCTAAAAAATTTGACCCTTTCATGTTTTGTGGCCTGCGCCGTCTCAGCGACATTAGGTGGCGAACAAATCTAGTTGAAGGAAAGGTCCACAGAAGCCCCACTGGCATCATTTCTAATGTATCATTTGCTAACACCATCTTGCATTTTAAACTGCGAAAGTCTTTGCAGGAGTACACGAAAAGGTTCATCATCCTGACGAGAGACACTTCGTTTTTCATGGGACTAAATGGCGAGTATAAATGCCACTGGCCACCCTGAGAAGAAAGATGGGAATTGTTCGCCATGAATAGTCGCCTTATATCATGCTCCTCTCTGACTTCCAGAACGAAATGAGGAGCATAGTCGTGATCGCAATACCATGCACCTCTGTAAATATTGAAGCGTTCAAACAACTAAGGTAGAGGGGGAGGGGGGGGAGGGGGGAGAAGGTTGTTGCATTGCACTGGATTCACTGCAGAACTTGTTCGCCCGGTGGCTCAGTGGCTAAGGCGTTGTGCTGCTGAGCACGAGGACGCGGTTCGATGCCCGACCGCGATGGCCGCTTTTCTGATAGAGGCGGAAAGCAAAAACGCCCGCGCGTACGAGATTTGGCGGACGTAAACGATCCCCAGGTGGTCAAAATTAATTCGGAGCCCTCCACTACGGCGCTCCTTAACGCCTGCGTTGCGTGGGCGCGTTAAACCCTACAATCAAATCAGACTTGTTCACCGCGTGCTGTCGCACGTAGCACTATGCTCTACTTCTTGCATCTTTCCTGGATTGCTTGCTTCGAAGGCAGCGAAGCAGTCAGCCTAACAACTAACTAACAACTAGTTCGGCGTTAAACTGTTCTAGCTTGTACGGCGTCAGCTTTCGCAAAAATCTCCGCCGCAAACGAAAAAAGAAAATATTCAGTGTCTTTTAACTGTGTTACGAAGGATTGATAGCGAAGCTGGACGCAGTACAAGAAGGGCGCGATGCAAAACCTGGTTCGAAGTAACGTGCGGCCGGTGCTTGCCATTGCCACGTTTATGCTGCTTCGCCCGAACGGCACCGGCCCCTGCCCGCCGCTCTCGCTTGAGCCGCGCAGTAACTAGCTGCGCGGGCGCTCTGCTGCGACAGAGACTGTTTCGCTCCCTCCGATGCGCCGTTCCCACTTCCCCGTGCCTGTAGATACTGGAGTGCAGCTGCGTCATTTATAGACCGAGTAAATATCTCTCCTTACTTGCAACTCCTCTGCAACCTGGTTTTAAGAGCGAAGCCCCTTAGGGGCTGCGGCTGTTGGCGTCTACTTTCGTCGTCGTAATCGTCGTCTCATGTAGTCACGGTACTAAAACACCGGGAAACTCGTTTACGCCTCGCGCTACGCCTCGCGTACTAAACAAACACCGCGACACTAGTTTAGACCTCGCGCTGGAACGCAATTCGTAACGCGTACTAAAAAAAAAACTCCGGGACCCTCGAGCTTCGTGCTTCAAAGACACGAGACTTTTACAGCAAAGCTGTATACCTCTACCGCACAACGGTTTTATGTCCGTGGGCAAAAACGCCGAGGCGCCAAGAACACACTTATACACTGCATGCTTCGCCCCTTTCCAGGATTCAAGTTAGTGGAGATGTTTTTTGCGTAGAAGATCTGTTTTAATTAGAAAGACATTTTTTTTAGCATGCTCATGGGCCTGTGCCAGGGGAGCCTTCTGCGTACATGGGATCGCGGAATTTTCTTTGCGCCTATCCGATTTAAAGCTTCGCTTTATTACGCATCTGAGCACCCGTATAAAGCTTCGCTTTAATACAGGCACTTACATGCCACCTTTTAAACCGTAACGCACATAAGCGAAAGTCCGCATGGTTTTATGGCGTGCATTCTATCGCGATCGGAGTCCATCTACGTCCACCAGCCGTAGATGGACTCCGATTGCTGCGGGTCGTCCGGAAGATCATATAGCTCTATGCGTACAGCCGTAAAGCGGAAGGATTGCCGGAGCTGCAAGGTATACACGGTACTGTGTAATCAAGCGCCGATGAAAATACTAGCACATCAAGATGTGTTCGTAGTGAATTGACGGGCTATAATGGTCTTCGCTTGATCGCATTCGGCTCGGAACACACTTCTTTTTGCATGCCTGTGGGAAACTCACTTGGAAAGGCCCCCGCAATGCTTGAGCTGCAGGAGATATGCACTGATGGTACTCGTGATTGCTATTTCAACGTGAACATTTGCAGGGGAAAAGGTGATAGACGAAGACTGTGGCGTTAGATTAGCGCACGATTTGAAAGACCGTGCTAGTATAGAACGGTTAACCGTCTTGTCAGAGTGTTTCGGCAATGTTCAGAAAGTTCTGTGGAGTGCTGTTTGACGCTTTTTTTTCGTCGCTATCATGATGCACTACCGGTTCGCACAACATTGCGCATAGCCCGAAGCGGAGAATGTATCGGCCTAATACCCTCGTAATTCCAGTTGTATCCATACAAGATTCACTGCATCCATTCTTAGTACTCGCACTACCTCATTTAGGGGCGAAGCACCTTAGGACCTCGCTGTGTCCGGGGCTTGGCGTCCGTGTACACGTGTTGCGCATGCGCGAGGAGCATTGGATTGGATTGGATTGGATTGGTATAAATTGAATTTTATCGGATTGGATTGGATTGGAATTGTGTATACTCTACACACGCGTGGTCACTCTTTACATGCTCGAGTGGGCAATGCCACGGGTGATTTGCGGTAAGAACGATCCCCAGTGCTTCGCCCAATCGTCATGGTTCACTTCGTGGAGATGCGTGAATTTTTTTTTTATTTAGCAACGGTACCCTATTTTCTGTGGCTTCCACGGGACGGTGTTGTCATTTCAGAGCCCGGAGCCCCGGCCGATCTTAAACTGAGCGGCAAAATCCTCGCCTGGAGCCCTCCTACCAACGCCGCCGGTCCTCTGAGCGGCTACTGGATTTTCTGGTCGTGTGACAACGGCCCAACAACGTCTGCCAGTACAAAGTACCCTGGATTTCACGTTCCAGGTGAGCATAAGGCTTACTTTGTTCGCCGGCTTGTGCAGGCCCCCGTCCCATGGGGCATTGATGTTCATTGAGACATTCAGGTTTTAGTTCCGGAGGTATCTCCCAACTACTTGCACGACGTGACTGTCCGTGCATGCGCGTGCCCGTGCAGGGCTTAGCGAAGAAGAATTACACGCCGCTACCCTTGATTATGAACGGGAGGTGGTTCATAATTGCTCCCCGTTAAGTACCAGCGCGACTAGTAAAGAACGTTAAGTTGGTACATTACGCAATTTAGGAGAAGAGCGGAAAGAACGCTCATTCATAAATTAGAGCGAGAAACCACAGGACACCTGTGCAAACTTCGATGAAGGCAGCCCAATTTCAACCGAAGCCGTCCCGTGAAAACGTGTAAGTCGGTATCACTAAAATTGGTATCGCTGTTGTCGGGACAGAACAGTATTTTTAATTAATCAAAAATGTACTTTTGTTGCCATGGCCTCCTTTAAACAACACCTTCCTTCTATTCACTGCAAAATATGAACTCTCTGCCAGATCCATTTCTTTCAGTGCAGCAGAAAACTTTCCACTGTGCTTCACACAGTGAGGGCAAAAATTTGATTTCCGTATCTCTTGTGCGGGAAAGATGCTCATATTGATCTGTCGTGGAAAAGTTTGCCCACAGGGGGATGAGACGGCGGTAGTTTTTTTCCGCGCAAGTTCTGACCCCCGGCCCATTCGTCTTCCTCTCGCTTCCCTGGCGATTCACGCGATGCACGTTCGTTCTACCGCTTAAAATCATTCCCGTGAAACGTTGATCATAGTTTGAGTACATATTCCCTCGTTGCGTACTTCATGTTTAGAATGTCGTCGGGTCTACTTCCGAAACCGACTTTGCGAGGAGCGACTACGTCGCGCAATCACATACGTCCACGTGGTTGTTCGCCCTCCACGCCAAGCATGGCTTGGATGGACACTGCAGTGCATATCAGTCATTGTCTAACTCCTTCTTCAGCTTAATGTCGAGAATATTGAGGCTGTCTTTCTTGATTTCTCGTCAGATATAGGCACGTTTTACTACAAGAAACTCCTATTCAAATTGCCATTCTCCTCGCCTGCATTGCTGCTCACGCCCCTCTCTTACACAGCCGGCTTTTGAAAAAAATATATATCACTAAACTTCTCGAGTGCAGGGCCGTAGCTCCACAGCGCTGTGTTCTCACTTTGGAGACGCACACGTACTGCGACTCCAGAAACTTCCTTCGCTTTACACGTCGGCTTCACAGCTGCCGCCGAAAAACGACAAATATTCCCACATCCACTGGTTATAGCGCACACGAGCCAGAACGCGGCGACTGTTGGAAGGTCAGGACTCGCACACTACTCCGACTTTCACTCCGATTGTCTGCCGATACCACCTAGGCTTTCATTGCTTGCAATAGGTCAACTATTTTGATACCCCGAGTGGACATGTGAAATGGGGCGCACGGCATCTATTGCATGTGTTGCTGTTGCAGCACGCAACCCCACGTGAAAAAGCAAAAGAACTCGTTTGCGATTGCTTCTAGGAAAATCTTTACAACTGAACCTATATGGCTTGGCTACAGGCATCGAAGGCACCGTCACAGCAGCCCGACGCGACGTTGGCGCCGCAGAGTCTTGTCGCGTTTTGCAAACCAACCCGTAATGTGGGCTAACGACCCATACATTGCTGCTTACAAGCAGCATTACAAGCAAACCCATACAAGCAAAAGCTACAAAATAAACGATTTCTATTTCGGTTTATTTACTTTTGCCTCTTTAAACTAGTTTGACTAGAGTTCCTGTATATGCTCCCTACGGGAGCAAGAGTTGCGCCTTTGATTTCCATTCGCCGCTCACGACCCCATTCGCTGATAGCCGTCACGTGCACAGAAAGCATCCACGCACCGCAGAGAAGCCGGCGATGCGGCTGCAACGCCGCTGCTGCCCTCTGCTGTCGGCGTCTTTCGTACATTTTTTGCGCCGCTGCCATGTCGCATTCGTAGTTCGTAGCGCGAGAGCGACAAGCCGCAACACGCTAGTACATGAAGAGTATCTTTTTTGCACAACTTCAGTACGCGGTCAAGCCGACAGCCCTGGAGGCCTAGAATTTGTTTTGGTCTTCCATTTTCGCTGTTGTCGGTTATTAGCAGCTGACTGTTCCTTTTGTTCGAATGCTTACATGAGAAGCTGACGCCTAGCTCTATTTTGCACAGCCATATCTTCCCGATATTCGGATATGCGTTATAGGAAAACTGCACTCAAGAGGAGGAGGAGGAGGAGTAAGGGGAGGAGGGGAAAACTTTGTTTAACAATTAAATCGATCTGGTTAGTGGGCCGGGTCCTCAGTCCAGGACAAGAGAGTAAAAGTAATTTTCTTCAAATCATAGAACGCCATCCCGAGTAGAATAGGATTTGTTCTTCGCGCCTGGAAGGGTTGAAACACGCCATGTGGCAAGAGAGAGACCTGCAATTTTTGAATACCCTTATACACTGCATGCTTCGCCCCTCCCCAGGCTAACCAGATCGATTTAATTGTTAAACAAAGTTTTCCCCTCCTCCCGTTACTCCTCCTCCTCCTCTTGAGTGCAGTTTTACTATAACGCATATCCGAATATCGGGAAGATATGGCTGTGCAAAATGTTCCGAAATATCTCTCCAGGTCTTAACAAATATATATGTGTTACTATAAATTTAAGGAAGATGTGACTCGTTTTGCTCAATAAACCTCCATACTGGTTAGATGCCTGGTCACATCACTTTACGTTGTCAAGGCATGAAAGTTTGCCGACATGCACTATAGACTGCAAAAACTGTAGGTTGAGTTCCAAATAACCCAGTGTGTATATACGCGCGTGCTGATTCTATACCAGGCATCTAACCAGTATGGAGGTTTATTTAGCAAAACGAGTCACGTCTTCGTTAAATTTATAGTAACACATATATGTTTGTTAAGACCTGGAGGGATATTTCGGAACATTTTGCACAGCCATATCTTCCCGATATTCGGATATGCGTTATAGGAAAACACCCCTAATAATAAAGCAAAGCGCGCGTTACAAAAAAAAAAAAGCAGTGACGTCGGGGCGCGCTCACGCTCCCCTCGCGCGGTGCGCACGACTCCTTCAAGCCCGACGGTTGGCTTTCCTACGCTGCTTTGGATGCTCGGCGGTCAAGATGGCGGACCTATGCGCAACTCTTGCTCACGTAAGGAGCATATACAGGAACTCTAAGTCTGACGAACAACCACCGCCACCTATCGATTGTCGCAACAGTTTCTATTTCTGTATTGTGCCGTGTTGTGTTGCACGTACTGAGCACTGGATATACCATCCATCAATCAGTGGGTCTATCTTCTGGCATGACTTTCCTTACACCAACGAATTTTGTTTTTTCTTTCTAAACAGGTCTTCCCAGCGAAGCCGAGGAATGCACCTTCTCTGTCTCCGCATACAACGTACTCGAGCACGGCGAAGAGCTTCATGGGGAGCCGGCAACGCTGAAGACGCCATTGCCTGCCCGGTGGTGATGCGAGGATGACTGTGGGACATTGAGCATACAGTCATACCACAATTCTTTGTGCCAGAAATAATTTCGTTATGCGCAACTTCGCATCGTACATTATAAGGCTCCGTTGTGACACGCGCACGTTTATGACTCCAAAAATGGACCATTATAAACATATTAACCCTTACAAGGTACTTTTGTAATTATCAAAATTCGTAAGTTCCGTGAAGACAATTACTGTATCACATACCCGACACAACGTGCATTGCTTTGGTTTAGAGGAGCGCTGAAGCGGATTTCACCATAACCTCGGAGTCCCTCTGGCAATGAGGCTTTGTTGGAGAAATCTACTCAGTCAAGTATATATAACTACAGAGTTATATATGATTGATTGATTGATTGATTGATTGATTGATTGATTGATTGATTGATTGATTGATTGATTGATTGATTGATTGAATAAACTTTTCCCGCTCATAGCAGTCCTTTCAACAGTGATTACTGTGCAGTTATTTCGCGCAGCTAAAATTGGGGATGAAAATTTTGCTTTGTGACAGTTTCAAGTCTCGCACGTTGCGCAACTAGGTTCCTGAGCCATGGAAACTGTCCCATAGAAATGCATTGGGAGTAAGATTTGACAGCGAATTACACAAAACATATTTAGAATGCTGGAAACTTCTTTTAGTGTTTTCATCTTCACGTTGACTTCTTGCTTTGTGCCAAATATCACTTTCCTGAAGTGGTTTTGCTAGGTTCCTCAGAGGTCGGAATTTTGAGCGAGAAAGCTGGGTATGGTTGCTGCTTGGGAACCCTCCCGGTGGGAGGCTAATCTATTCCGGGATGTCCTAGCTTAAGCAGACATGATAAACCTCCATCAGCGGTCCCCGCACCATATTCCTCGACTTGTCGCTTCTCCATCCCACGCTCCCTCCGGAGCAGGTACAAGAAGTCTAGCGACTGGTTTCGTCCAATACGCTACCACAGCAGGTTGGTTCCGGCGATGAAGTGCTCGAGGGCTTTTCGGTTATGAGGTTTACTTGTTTAATTTACTGGTGACGACATTCGCTCATATTTAAGGCATACTACACTACCTACGTAGAAACATAAAAATACTCAAACGCTCTTAGTGTAACATATCTGACTGGCGAGGGTCTCCCGGCCTCTCTTGGCGTCTGCCCTCGCCCACTCTCGTTCGCCCTCGTCCGCTCGTGCCCCTAAAGGGCCAATACAGCTAAACCCGGACATAACCAAGTTGACAAAAATTTCCAATTTCTCGTTACATTTACGTTCTTGTTAAATCCAGGTTTCTAGTTAAGGCTTTTTTTTAATTGCGATAGTATGCCCGTTGGCATAAATACTATGTCGCAGGTATAGATTAACTCCCGTTTCGCGAAGAAATGCAAGGAGGGAGCGATGATGGGGTCCCCAAGTCCACCGATGAAGGTCAGGTGGTCTGCCAGGGTGGAGGCCTGTGCCTCGGAGGTGTCTTGTTCTCGCCGCTTCCAATGAAGGGCAAGTCCACAGCAAATGTTCATTGTCCGCCTCTTCGGCAGGAGCCGTGCATAAGGGGAAGTTCTGTGCGAACAGGGCATGGTAACGTGGTGGCCACTCCCGGGTAACAGCGGGAGAGAGGGCTACACCAACACGAAGTCTTCGCAGCACGACCTACTCCCAGCGAGCGAGTCTGCTAAGGAGGTCCGTTCCACACGGTGGAATTAGAGCTCGTGTGGCGCGACGAAGATCTTGTTTCCTTTGGAGAGAAACTGTTCTGGGGTGTCTAGTGTCAGCAAGGTTGAACAAAAGCAGTGTGGCAGGGCACCACCCGCCGCAGTGTGAGCAGGGAGAGTATATCGCCGTACCCACGAGAGCCGAACAGGGCAGGGGTACGTATCCAGTATGTCATGAATGTCCCTTAATATAGCTGAGTTGTTATTTACTCGACGTAAATCACGTATGGCCGCCGAGGAGTCTATAAATTTGTAAAGTAGTACCTCCTGGGGCTTGATGAAGAATATTTGTCAATGCGTAAATGTGGGCTAGTTGGTTCGAACTGTGAAACATGGTTAAGTAGCGCGGTAGGGACGGGACAAAAGTAGAGACCACACAGGACTAGCGCTAGTCCTGTGTGGTCTCTACTTTTGTCCCGTCCCTACCGCGCTACTTAATCATGCTTGATGAAGAGCAGTAGTCAGTGCTTGCAAGCCGTTTGGGATGGCCGTAAGCTCGGCCAGGATAGACGGCAGGGTGCGGCGTGTTTCGTAGAAGCACGTTTGACAGGACTCTGGTTGGGAAGGACATTGTAGTGTTGTGGTCACCACGCCGTTCTTGGCCCCAGCGTCCACAAATGCCTGCACCACCTGGGATTGAGACTCAGCCGCCAGTTCTTGTGCGACCGTGAAAAGCGTGTCAGAATGTCCGTTGAATCGATTGTGCAGTCGCGTTAGTGGCCTTTTGTCGGTCACCTGGTGGTATAGCCAAGGTGGCCTGGTAATGGCACAGGCTGTAGATGTGGGTGGTGAACGACCCATGTAGTTTCCTAACAACGCTGCCTCAGCATCAAAGGTGAGTTTATGCATGCAGGCGTACCGACGCTGATGGACAAGCTCATCCAATGTGTTAACTTGAGCTTCAGCCTGAAGAGCAGGGATCGGTGTTATCCTAGGGAGGCAGGTAATGCACGCATTGCGGCTAGGTTAATTGCCTCAAGTCGAGCCCACTCCGCCTGGTTCAGGTGTTGCATTTTGGGCCCGGTAAACAAGCCGAGGCTGAAGTACAGACCGCACCAATAGACCGGCCATTTTGGAACAGGAGCCACCAGACTTCTGTGAGATGCGTCGGATGAGGTGGAGCATCTCTCCCGTTTTTTGGCGAGCGGTACGTAGCCACATTATAGACACTGACCCAGACGCATAAATTTCTAATCCCAGCAAGCGAAGTGAAGTGGTAGTGCGTCCAGGTAGGCCGCAGAGTTGTAATGCGATTGGAGATACCTCCAGTCAGCGACGGCCCCAAGCACTGGCCACAGGCAGAATAGCTGTCTTTTCGGTGGAAAGTGTTAAGCCAGCATATTCACACCATTTCTGCGTGTCACACAAGGCTTTTTGGAGACACGCGGTTTACCGAATCAGGTCTGAGTGTGCAGTCCACACTGTGATGTCGTCCGCGTACATCAGAAAGTGCATGTCAGATATATAGAGCCGAGATGCCAGGCAAGCGGCAACATAATAATATCGAAAAGGAAGGGAGATATTACCGATTCCTGAGGGGACAGGCGTAAAGCGACCGTAACTTGTCCCACCAATGCGAACAGAAAAGGATCTTTTTGTGAGGAAGTTACGGAGGAAAGAGGAAACCCTGTCCGGGAGCAGAAGGCCTTGGAGAATTTCCAGAATGGCTCCGTGGCTAACATTGTCGTATGCCTTTTGTATGTGCATGGCAAGCACTGTGCGCACTTTGTTTGATCGGCCGCCTAGTAACACCATTGACGAGAAGTGGTCAAGCCCATCTTCGGTACCCAAACGGGGCCTAAACCCGATCTGCGCCGGGTGATACCACCGGGAAGTGTCCATCCACCAATTGAAGCCGGGTTGCCAGCATGCGCTCCAACAGTTTGCACAGGGTGCACGTCAAGGCTATTGGACGCAAATTATGGAGCTGATCGAGTGGCTTACCAGGCTTCGGTATCGGGACGATATCAGCGAGGAGCCAAGATTCTGGTATGGGCTCGCAGGAGTTAAGCAAAAACTAAACCGACATATCAGCGATAGTGAACTCACCCTTAAAGGATTTATTTTACAGTGAAAAACTGCGTGCGTTGCGCCTGCTGCTTCCCATGAACTTATACTAAACAAGGCACGCCAAAGAAGCAAGGTCACACCACCGTATTCACAAACGTAACTTAAGTATCACTTTTGTCTTTTGGCACTGTTAGGTTCCAAACGCGTTTTAAGACCAAATATACGCTGAAAGGGCGCCTTTTTGTGAACTGGATGCTCTTTGTGGCTTTCAAAATTGTTGAGATGGTAGATACTCTAACGGGCGGCAACATTCATGATTCTTTTTCTCGCCATAGGCGGCGGCTCTGATGAAGGACCCCGCTAGCATCTCTCGCTAGACCTTCGTACGGATGGAAAACATCGGGTGCGGAACGTCAAGGAGATATCTTTTAGTTAAGCGAGATGAAAACAATAACAGGCACAAACTGAACATACGGGGTAGAGGTACATACGAGACGTTAAGAGCGTACACAGGGTCCGCGGCTGTACAGGTAAGTCGGTCATCTCACCCCGTCCGAAGTCCATCAGTTCCACTATCCACCCATGTAGTGGCGGTAGATGAATGGACTCGCGGGGACCGCATGTGCTTGCTGTGGCCCCTCGTGCCTGCACCGCGAGGAGTGACCGTTGGCCCGTGGACGTTGCGCTGGGGTCGCTTGACGATGTGCGGGCCTGGTGCGCTTTTAGTGTTGCACACGCCCCACGTCAGGCCTTGGGTGCTTGGGCGCGGATCCATGTCTCCGCTCAGGCCTACGCCGTGAACCACCTTGAGACCACGAACGGGATGGCCAGGGCTTCCTGGAACATCTTGAAAGGCGTCACCAGAACGGGCCCGGGACTCGGCAATGGAGTAAAAAATTAAGTGGCTTAGCTCGGTATATGCCAGGATATACGTAGCGTGAGTTAAGGTTCGGCTGGTTATTCTTAGCTTTCCTGGTTGTCTAGGATTAGCTTGATTATCATGCTTACTGCTTCTTCAGTGACACACACACGGTATACGCATTATGTGACACGTGTATATTTATCAAAGCGGCTCCGGCGTAGCGCCACCAATCGGCCCAGAGCTAAGCTGGTTCCACAGGCGCACGCCGGTGTTGCGGCGACGCACGAGCCATCGGTTTCACACCCGGCCACCCCTCGCATGATCATCAAGTGGACCGGGCCGCCACGTGCGGAACGGAGGTCGGCGAAGTCGCTCGACGCGTGGGGTGTGGTTCCAAAGGCGCACGCCGGTGTTGCTGCGACGCACGAGGCATCGGGTCCACACCCAGCCACCCCTCACATGAACATCAGGTAGACGGGCCGCCACGTGCCGCGCTTCCGCCGCACGGCTCTCCAGGAGCCACGCGAAACTGCTCAACCTCGGTCAGTGTAGCTCACGGTACAAAACTCCAGAACCTGGAACACCACGCACCACGCCCGCCTTGACGTGATGATGAGGATGATGATACCCTCAAAGTTTTTGGCGCGGACCGACAAGGGGAGATTGGCCAGGGCTAACTCAATTGCTGAAATTCGCGAGGACCTCAAAATACTAATTTATTACCGGAAATGACGAGGCCGTAAATTGAGACTTCGTTATGATTAAAACCCGAATTACCTATTAATTCTTACCCTTCAGCAATTCAAGCGACCTGAAGTAGAAGGAACAGCTTGAATACAATCGTACATATATCCCTTTTTTGCATACCCAAAATTTGTTGCGCCAATAGATAATATAAGTGGAATCGAAAAGGTCAACCCACAACGCTCAATTGGGTCCTTCAAAAGCAGTTTTCTGGCTGCCGAGAAGCGGCGACAGGCGAGAAAAAAATGTTCGATTGTTTCAGGGACCTGGCACTGCACACATAGTTCCGTAGGTGAAAGACCTGATCTAAACAGATAGAAATTAAGCCTTGGAATCCTGTAGTGCAGCTCGGTGAAGGTCACTTCGCATTGCCAGAACCGCAAAAATGAACATTCCAACCGAACTTTAGATGTTGATACTCTTCAAATGATAGGAGTGCGTCTGAACGAGTAGGACGTCTAAATGCCACTAACGTCGTAATCTTGAAGATGCAAAAAGAGCCAGATTGGGTACGACGAATTGAATGGGAGCTGTGACAGTGAGATTAGCTAAGTGATCAGTTAGCTCGTTGTCCCTGATGTCCGCTAGGCCAGGGACACAAGACAAACGTACCTACCTCCTTCACGTGCCTTGGAACAGAAAAACAATAGTGCGCGGTACAATGGCGAGTAGGAATAGGAAGTTAATGCCGATATAACTGACATCGAATCGGATAGTATGATGACTTCTGATACATGCTCCGGTACTTTACATAGAGCAACAGCTTTTGCTACAAATTATGCCATAGAAATGGCTGTGTAGTCCGGGATTCGTAGCGAATAACTCCAATCTAAAGATTGTGAAAAAAAAAAATACCTATTGCAGCTTTCTCCCCCTTTTGAGATGCATCAGTGTAAATCACAGAAGAAGCAGGATACTTAGATAGACACTCATTTAAAAGAGCGGTTAATAGATAGCGTGGGAGAAGTTTTGCAGCCAAATAGGAGGGGGGGAGAGGGTGGTCGAAAGAAAAACTCAGTTTCTCGCTCAATAGTGGATACTGGGATAACTTCATATAACTTAACCGAAATGCAATCGAGACACATTTGAACGAATTGCACTTGGGGGGAAATACGTTTCGACAACGGAGAAGTAAAAAATAAACTCGGATCACAAATAAATACAGCCTTAGCAGCTCCAGAGAGGGCTTCGTACATGTGGAGGTACATTTGAACTGTCAGCAAGATAAATCGGACCCTGAGTTCAAGAATTCCAGGACGAAAATACCCGAAATCCCACTTATATAGCATAAAGCAGTCATAAATAGATTATATGCGCGATTACAAACCCTTGACAAACCCTTGAAAACGAAAAAAAAAAGCGGTTACGGGATTTGAACCCGGGTTAGGATGCTTGCTTCGCAGGAGCGGAACAACTAAAAAAAAAAAAACGCTACGAGATCAAGCGGTTCTGTGCGATTAAATTGAGGGCCACATGCACGTGAACATAGCTTCAAATATGCCCCTAGATGGCGCCATGCGTCGCTTGGCTGTGCTGACTAGGAAACGCCTATACGCTTCCAAACCCAAACCGCTCGATCGGACGCCATTTTCATCCTCCTCTTCCTCGTAGACGCACATACCTCGTCCTTCTTCGCATGGTCAACCCCACACCACCACGCTTGGGCACAGTACATCACCACAGAGGCGTTCAAAATTGCCAGCTTGTCTTGAAAAGAAAATTTTCATTTACCGGAAGCAGAAGTCGTCACCGACGAACTGAATCCACAAAGGGCAGTGGAGACGCGTGCCCACACGCCCACAGGCAGGCCTAACCGACACCGTAACTACACTGGAAACGCA
Source organism: Haemaphysalis longicornis (assembly GCA_013339765.2). Lineage (NCBI taxonomy): Eukaryota > Metazoa > Arthropoda > Arachnida > Ixodida > Ixodidae > Haemaphysalis > Haemaphysalis longicornis. Next base: position 187,503,344 of record CM023452.1, read on the forward strand.
GGGTAGTTTGCGGTGTGGATGAAGTTTGTTAAATTAGCGCAATTCTCCCGCCGATTTGTCAGAAAAAGTGCACAAAAAGAATGGCTCATTAGCGCAGCGAATTCGTTACATGAAGGTTAACCGTCGTAACGCCTTTTGTTACATAGAGGTTGCAAAGACGTTGGTTTCAAAGGGGCTGAATTCATGGGGAATTGCAGAAAAAACATTTTTAAATCCAGGAATTCGTTACATAGGTGTTTGTTACATCCAGTTTTAATTGTACCCCAGTTCTACTACAAGAACTGCGCCTCCCGAAAGGGCGTCCCCACAGAGAGTGGAAGTGCTTTTAAATTAAAGGGCTGCTGAAGAGCTTCCAAAAAAGAAATTGTTAGGGGCAATACTCTATAGTTTTCTTGACACTGAATTCTACAAACGTTTTTTTCTTCTGTAAATACACCCAAAAAACTTTTTTTTTGTCAAAACAAACGACACCTGCCCGGGGGCGCGGTCAGAACCCTGGCTGCCTTTCGCGATTGGCCGGCGGTAGATGACGTCATGTTCGGAAGTGCCGGCGCAACGGTGACCGCTCGATGTGAAGAGCGCATTCTCTTCCCGTTCACATACGAGCCAGAACGTCCTCCGGGGAATGAAAGACGCACAAAATCTTTCCTTAGCAAAGGAGAGCTTGAGGGGAAGCGTAAGCGGAACATATGTTCCTTCGCCACGAGCTTTATAGGGTGGTTTTCCCCCAACGACTCACGGCCGGCTTTGGTTTCTCAGATGCAGGGGAGCTGTGCAGATATCGCATCGTCGCTTTCACCGCCACACCAACACTAATAACAATTCCTAACAATATTTCAACACACCGCCGTCCCATTTTCCGCATGTGTCACTTTGTTTTTACATTCGGGCAGGCGATAACAAGCTGTGTGCAGTGGCCTGCATCGAATATGCGTGCAGGCAGCAGCGATGCGGCCGCTGGTCGTCGCGTAACTGGGAGGTGATAGTGCCGGGGTGCCGCGTGGCCGGTCAGCGGAACGCCAAGCTTGGCATTGCTGCACATACGCAGTATTAGACTAGAGGAACCGATCGTTGGGGACCCCCCAAAAGTTATGAGAGCCCAAACGCAACACGCTCGCACGCGACGAGTTTTAGAAGAGTGTCTTCCCCAGCAGCTCGGGTCTAAGTAACTTTAGGCTAAGCATGAAGGCAGATATTTGGTCGCTGTTGTCACAACAATTGCAAATGGCAATGCTTGGCACAGTTTATCACCGCACTATTATCGTGCTTCTCGCATGTTGAACTTTATTTTCACGTTGATTGCCATTTTCGCGATTGGTGCTGTATTCATTCTTACGCGCGAGTAGCGCCATCCTTCGGCCCCGTGACCACATCGTGTGCTCGGGCAGGTGCAGTTGCCGCCGTCGACCAGACTACCCGGCCGGTCGGGGTAGAGAAGTGTAAGCTTCGGCCCAAATTTGATGACCGCTTTCAAGATCACCTCGCATGACAATCGCTAGCACAATTTTAGGGGCAAAGCACCTTAGGGCCAAGGCTTGTCCATCCGGCGTCCGTCCGGCGCCCGTGCTCACGGCACAGCACCGTGTAAATCGAAGCATATGTGAACAAAAGGTTCACAAAAGGTTAACAAGAACAAAATAAAAGGTTCACAAATGGTTAGAGAGAGAGAGAGAGAGAGAGAGAGAGAGAGAGAGAGAGAAGAGAGGAGAGAGGAGAGAGGGGAGAGAGAACGCGCTGCGGTGCAAATGCGTATATAAGCACGTTCCAGACCACACATTCTCTTTCTGCCATGGATGAAAACGAACGTAAGGCACGGCATGCGGCGGCTCAACGTCTACGGCGAGAGCTCGGGAAACAGTGGCAAACGGAAAAAACGCCAAGCGGACCCGGAGTTGAGTGCTCGGGAAGCAACGGCTCAACGCCGACAACAAGCTACCCCACTCGTTGTCTCTCATTTACATGCGCGAGCGGGCAATGCCACGGGTGATTTTGGTAAGAATGATCCCCAGGGCTTCGCCAACTCGTCATGATTGACATCGTGGAGAGGCGCGAATTTTTTCACCACACTATCATCCACTCCCTTGCATGTTTACCTTCTTTCTCGCGGTTGCTTTTATTCTGGGCAGCAGCGAAGAGCGGTTGCTGCCATGGCCTGCGCCGGTTCGAGCCACTTCGTATGCCATACGGGCATGCATGCACGGCCGGCGTGAGTGCTGAGCGCTTCCACGCGCAGAAAACGCTTTGTGCTTTCCAGCTTGCTTGATTTCTTGTCAACGACGCGCCTATAATGTTGATGGGGAAACGAAGCAAGATGTTTGGAAAACCCAGAGCGTTGCGGTACCCTAAATTTTCTGATACCCTTATGATAATAAATCAGGAACTTGGGGAACCTGCGTATCTGTTTGAGAACGTCGCGTCGCGTATGAAGAACAGAGCACCCGATGACACGGCCGGCCCGGGACTACTGGTAAAGGCAATGCAGTAGCCACGGGCGCTCGGGTAGGAAATCTCTAGTATGTGGGAGTCGTTCTCGGGAACCACTAAAAACACATCCGCGCGGAGGCAACTCAAGACAATGAAGAGTAATTAAAGTTTTTAACATCGCCTGCTTTTTCTCACCTCGTTTGTTTGTCGTCGTCGGAATAATTTACAAGCATATTAAGCGCCGAATATCAGGGAACTCGCGTGACATTAAAAATACTCGCACGTAACACTACTTGCGCCACACAGGGGACAGTGGTAACGAGGCGCAGGAGCAACTTCTGTTGTTCTTCTTAATTTATACCCGACCAGTAACTGCTAATTTTACTTTTTTTTTTTTGCTTATTCAAGTGGCAGACAAATTTCAGCTCTTATAGTTCGCCCAAGAAAGAATCGTCTTTAAAATAAAGAGTTGCTTTGTTTCAACTTTCCCCAAGCATCAAATTGCATACTTTTCATGCTAATATCGACTAGCACATATTTATTTTTAAAGGTAACATGCACCCATTACACAGTAAGCATAACATCCCAGGCGGCACATAAAGTGTGCCCCAAGACTGGCCCGTCTATGGCCGCTTTCTGGCATGTCCGGCCAGCATCCAGGTTCTGGCAGCCACTGATCATGCGTTGAACGGCCAACATTCGGCAACCAGCGCTTCGGTATTTTTCCGTCCGCCCGTGTCCGGACGCACAACGGCAGCTAACCGGCTGCCAATATTCAGTTCTCTTACGGCTGCCGATGTTGAGAAAGAGAACGGCCGAAGTACGGCCTTAGGGCATCCGTTTTTTCTTCGGGAAGCGGTAATCGGCCGAAGCACGGCAAGCGACCGGCCACAGAATATGCGTATTCTTGCGGCAGTTGGTGTTCGAAAGGAGACCGGCCGGAGCGCGGCTGCCGTGCATTCGTTGTTTCAACGGTGAACCGCGCGTCCGGCGGTAGAAATATTCGTTTTTCTTCGGGCAACCAGTGTTATGAAGGATACCGGCCGACGTACGGCCCCAGAATATACGTTTTTCATTCGGTTAGATGTCCTCGGCCGAATTACGGCAAGCGAATGGCCACAGGATATTTGGCAACCGGTGTTCAAGAGGAGACCGGCCTACGTAAGGTATCTGGTTATACGTCATTTTTTCGGCAAACGGCATACAACGAACAACGGCACGCGCCTGGGCGCCGAGAATTCATGCACAGACGTGTTTGGAAGAAGGCTGACCGGTTTTTTACTGGGGGGAGAAAAAGCCGTTAGGGAGCCAGGACGCGTTTTTCATCCGCTCCGTGTTTCTACGTTTTAAATAAACGAACATCGTTTGTCAAACAGTAATGAGTGTTCTCGGTGAACGGGCAAGGTGCAAGGACTCACTGGACATTAGCAGGGAGCCTTTTAGGCCATCTAAATGTCATTTATTGCCACAAGAAGACTGTGCCACACCGACGGGTGAGCTGAGCCTCGCCTGTCATCACCGCTACCACGCCTCTGCCGCCGGCTTCGTCGACGCATCAGCTCGAGGCTATTCGCCCCCTCAAGAAATGGAGAGCATTGGAGACATCGAACCGGCAGATATGTCCGATCCGAGATGGAGATGGTTCACCAAAATAACTGACCTTCAAGGGCGTCGAGCAAGCGGCCACCACGCAGGAGCTAAACCGCTACCATGTCAAGGACTCCCCACCAAAGAAAGGCAAGTGCGAGCAAAAGCGCAAGTTATTCTGCTTACAATTAACTGCGACAAGCAATGTTGCACTATGTTGTTGGTGATAAACGTAGAAGAGACTCGCTCGTGCATTGGTAGGATCAACTTCATGCCCTGCACTATGGGATTTTACGACTGCCTATTTAGAAAAAAAAATTATTTTAAATTTGCGATAACAACAGAGCCTTAAGGCTCTGTTGTTACCTTAAAGCTCTGTTGTTGTTATCAGTGACAATTGTCACTGACGAAGCCTAGCTGTTAATTTAGTTCCGATGTTTGAAGGTGAGCTTAGCTACTCTTGGGATACGAATCATTTGGTTAAACATAATCGCCAGCATCCTAGCAAACACGGATTTTGTCAGGATTTTCTTGCTCAACGCAGATTGTTGAGTTCACGCACGATTTGGCTCTTGCAATAGATAAGCTTAAAGTGGTTGACTGTACATTCTTGGACTGCAAAAAAGCAAATGATGGTGTTCCATATCACCTTCTGCGTAGTACATTTCATCCTATGAACTGAATGAATTGGGTTTTGCATTGTTATTACTATTGGCCCTATAGCTTTGTCAAAAGTACTGTGTAGTTTACCGGACTATAGCGAATGAACGTGATTCCGTATACCTGCAGCTTTATTCGGATTGAATAACATCCTGGTGTGCTGATTCAGAAAAGTTTTTGGAGGTTAAACAGTGTGTTAACGGCACCTTTACAAGAAAACCTTCATTCCAATTGAATACGTATACCGTAAATTATGCTGCTGTGACAACGGCCGAGGAATATAAATACCTAGGAGTTTATTTAGGGAGTGGTTAGAGGTTAAATAGGCAGGTTCACACCATAAAAGTTACGGCTGCATGTGTTTTTGGCTTTCTGAGACCAAATTTCAGTGAACCTCCATCTAACTGAAAAGAACAACCGTATTTCACTCATGTGCGCTCAATCTTGGAGTACGCATGTGTTTTCGTGGATCCCTACACCAAAGAGCTGGTTGATACGCTCGAAAACATACAGAATATGTCAGTGCGATTCGTATTAGGTAATTGGCACGCTCAACTTAGCATGAGAGAAAGTAAAAGTAAACTGAAATGGCAGGACGTGAAAGATCACAGACGAAACCATGCAGGTTGAACTTTTTTTCGTAATATCTATCATTCGAAAACTGGAGTAGAAGGGGAGAAGTATGTCCAAGCGCCATTCTACATATCGCATAGTGGGACCGCTAGCTTAAAGCAAATTATTAACTTTCCTTTAAAGGTGACGCCTTGCGCGATTCATTTTATTTTACATCAATACTGCAGTGTAATTATCTTCCACGTATGATTGCAATAACTGTTTATATTGACGATTTTCAGCGCCGCTTTGTAGAATTATTTTGTTATTTTGTCTCATAGTTAATGCTTAGTGTTATGTATCTCCCTTCTTTAATGCATGCAAAGGCAAGCAAATAAATAAATAAATAAAATAATGAATAAATAAATGAATAAAAATAAATAAATAAACAAATAAATAAATAAACATCCACAGGCGCAAGTTTGTTTCCGACGGGTTGAGAACCCTACATATTCAACCTTGACCAATAAAATATTTATTGCCCTATTCGTTTGCAGTATGCAAGGTTTCCTGTATGCATGCTACCATTGCTATGTTATTGGTTTTGAAACAAATTATGTAACTCTAATTTTACGCCTTTTCCTGCGTGAACACAGAGGAATACAACTGTAGCCACCTGAAGCAGGGCGTCATTCGCAACGCGTCTAGAATTTTTTGAACGTAGTATGACATTAGAAGAAAATTAAGTTCTTTTGGACTATTAAGTGGTGTGGACGTATAGTCATGAAAACAACATTAAAATAGATTGAAAATGAAAGTACCTGTTCGCTCCTTCTTAGGATCAGCGCTGCGCAAGATCATCAGAAAAGTTGATCGAGTAGAAAATGTCTTTGCAAGAAAAATGGGCAAAAACTGGACATACTTTTTGTGAAGGAGTTATATTAAATGCTCCTGAGTGTTTTGTTTGAGAACCAAAACGTTCGTAAAGGCGTTCACACCGGTTTATATACATCAAAATTGGTCAAGCAACTGTTATAAAATAGTTTATGTAGTCATAGCATGAAAGTGTTCCGGAATATTGCCCTAAAAGTAATTGGCTAAAAGCGGCGCAATTTATCTCTCTGAAATTCAACCCACTAAAGTATGCGCCCTCCGCCGCCACCGCCCCCCCCCCCCCCCCTCCTATTTCCCCGTTTATTACAGGTTAAGCCGCCCCACAGAGGATATCAGGACCTGGACAATGCATCTATTCAAGCTCTACCAAGAACTGAATATTTTCTGTGTTCGGCAGTAAAAGAGGCACAGCAATTAAAGGAACGACAATTTGTGAGCACTGTTTAATAAATGAATTTTGCTGTCAAATGAGCTGGTAATTAAGCAAGGCTGCGCTGAAAGCTGGACGGCTGGTGGTTGCGCGCGAGCTCACTTTGATGTGGCTGCATTGGACCCAAAATTCCTGGGTTTGTGCTGCTCTTGCACTCCGCGAATGAGTCATCTGCTTGCGCGACATGCAGTGACCGCCTCAGTACAGTTAACGTACTGTGGCTGAACTCCAATGCCCGTAGCACGGCCGTATTTCCGGTAGCTTTAGTCCGGCTGGAGTCCGACGACCGCATCTCGGCTGTCCTCCGGCGGCCGTACTTCGGCCGTACACGGGTGGCGTTGGAATGGCCGGAGCCCTACGGCTGGAATCTGGCCGTATGACCGTAAGCGGTCGACTGGCCGACGGGCACTGGCCGTTGGACAGCCATGGGAGTACGGCCGTATACGGCCAAAAGGCCCACATTTGGACATGGGCCGAACATGGCTGCCGGAAAACAGCCGGACAGAAAATCACCGGCCAAAGTACACCAGCCTGTTTAGGCCGAACAGTTCTGTGCTGCGTGGGATATACAATTGCATTATGCTTTCAAATCAATGCTTTCTATCAGTGTCAGTGATGGTTTCAGTGATGGCGACGAGGTGTCAGTGATGGCGACGATGTCGCAAAATGCACCACAGGAAGGCGACTACCTCTGACAATGTTTGGACACTTTTTACAGATTGTGGGTTGATGGTTCAAACAGTGCTGTACGTGGACATGGACTTTTTTGCATTGTAAATGGATGCATCTTTAACACTTTCAACTCTTTCCTGCGGCTTTTGTACACCAATCTGTACGCCACTTGAGACAAAGTGCATGTCATTCTGAAGGGCCTCCCTCACAGCAAGTGTGCCCACAATCATCTCCGGAGACAATGGGAGAAAACAGGGCTGATTATAGTAAATGACATTGTCTTGCCATGCAATGGACGGCACCAATTCTTTCCTTTGTCTGCACAAGCGTATCGCCATCAATGCCCTAAAGGGACCCTGCAACACTTCTTTCAACTTCTTTCGAAATCTTAAAAGCTTGCGGAATGGTCAGCCAACACACCCAGTACTTAGATTAGGCAGTCGCAAAGCACCTCAACCAAGAATTACTGCACGTCAGATAACTTGGAAACTCGCTCAAAAGATTTTTCTGTCTTTCCCGGTGATGACGTTCATCGACGGCACGAATTATTTCACTGAGGCCATGTAGCAGCTGTTGGCTGGTTTTCCTTCAGTTGCAAGCAATGAACGCTTTTCGATAGCAACTTCAAAAATAAAGCCACGAAACAAAGCAGAAACAGAAGGCGTATCTGGTGCGACAAGCAAATCACGCAGTGCCGCTCCGTGCTGGCGATAACTGTAGTTTTAGCAGTGCTCCCAGACGCGAAGGAAAGAGTGAAAGCGTTTATCAAAAGTGTTGCAGGGTCCCTTTATGTGCAAGCGGAGCTCAGATATACGGTTGCAGAAAGCAGCTGCAACCCTCAGTTTGACACAAACACACTAAGCAAAAGTACATCTCGCTTGACTGCCTTGGCAAAAATTTTGCCATACAGTGCCTTTAATCACTGTTCAAAAATGAAATTCCCACCTCGCTGCTTCCGAAATGCACCCGCGTATGGTGGCGGCCTAAAGACTCATTCTAATGCCCTGGCAGGAAGGTAATTACCGCCCATTTTGCAACTAAATAGTTTGGGAGGCATTTTCTCTATACATGCACAGTGACTAACACCTAACTTACGTTGCTAACCTAAAAGCATGCCAGTGAAGCTGCAGTGTTGTGCTTAGCTGAACATTTAAACACGACCAAGATTAACTTGTACAGCGTTTTACTCCAAGACATTGTTTACTATGAGGTATTTTGACTCGAGAATGTATCGCTGCGCAGAAGTTGGACATTAGGGCGAGCTCAGTGCAGGTTTAGTTTGTACTGGTTATTGGTTACATTACAGTATCTGAAACGCGTCCAATTCCTGAAAACAAATTCACAAGACCAGTCAATCTTTCACGAAAATGTGATCTGCGCTGAAATATTTAACAGTGGTTATTAGCTTGGCCTGCAGGCTGAGCACGACAAAAGTATTCGTAATTCCGATGAATTCCTCGATGTACCCCTTTGAAATGTTTCAGGGCATGCATACAGCTGTGGAAATAGCCCCTTCTAGTAAATGGATGGCACAGACATCGTCACAGTCTACCAAAGCAGAAGTAACACGAAAACTATACGCGACTGCCTTGATGTAACTGCTCCAGCATGGGATGGTACGCTTCCCCCCATTTTGAGTACACAAAGCAGATACACTCTCTTGTCAACATGATAATGCACGATCTGGACCAGGTAATATAAATCAATCAGCCAGGGTACTGCTAGATACGAAAATCCTGATAGTGGTTCTTTCTCCAAACAGAACAAATACAACGGCTTTGCAGCACAAACAATGCCCACTCCACATGGGATTTCACTGCGCTCAAATTTTTTGCAACCCCATATAACACGATAGAGCCGCAGCGAGAGTGACTGCGTGTGCGGTGCCGTGAACTTGCTTTGCTTAACTCTATTGGGTCGGCAATGCCTGTGTCTCGCATGAAAGCACTGACGGATCTTGAGACAGCTTAGCTAATTTATCTATCACCATGAAAATTTAATTATGCTGAAGGTGTGACCATTACTTTTGTCAGCATAAGCACCTTTCCCTGCCGTTTGAAAGAAGACACGTGTTTGACCGATTGTAGGGTTTAACGCACCGACGCAATGCAGGCGATGAGGCGCACCGTAGTGGAGGGCTGCGGATTAATTTCGACCACCTGGGGTATCTTTAACGTGCGCCAAAATCTCGTACACACGGGTTTTGCTTTTTGCCTCCACCAGAAAAGTGGCCGCCGCAGCCGGGAATCGAACCCATGTCCTCGTGCTCAGCAGCACAACGCCTTAGCTACTGACCCACCGCGGCGGGTAAGACGCGTGTTTCACGCCACACAAATATGTAGGGGTATAGGCCCATGTTCTTCCTTTAACATGCCCATACGAACAATGATGCACAAATAATACTGGTGCTATTCATACAATACACGGGGATTGACCTTGCCTTAGACGCCAACATTTACGAAATGGCAATCAACAAAACGCCGCATTACCTCAAGCGACTGTGATAATATCCTGTCTCTCTGAAACTAGTAGAGGTCTAGGGACACAAGACTACTGCACCCCCCAACCACTAGCTGAGACAATACTAACATTAATCTATTTCCCAGCAATGTGCCCAGCCACATTTTCACTATACCGCATTTTCCGCAGAACACAAAGTGTTTTCACACTAAAAACAAAGCAGTAACGAGGACAGAAGAAGTGACAAACTAGGGCGCCCTAGTTAGTCACTTCTTCTGTCCTCGTCCCAGTTCTGTTTTTAGTGTGAATAATGTGTACCCAGGCAACTAGCCCAACGTCAAGCCTTACAAAGTGTTTTTTTGACCAAGTACAATATGCTCGAGAGAATATTCCAGAAGCCTACATGAGTAAGACATGGCAGCAAGATGCCATGAAAAGTTCGTTTTCCTCACAAGTAGTACAAGGGGCCGAGGGCAAGCTATGAGAATAAATACTCCACTTTATCATTCAAACATTTGTGTTAATCCATTGTGTTCGAAGGCAACTGTAGAAACAGTACAGTCAACGTGCAATTCTGAAATATATTGTTGGATAATGCAAAAAGTTACGACCACAGATTTTGAAGGACTTCGTTTAACTTGACAAACCACCAAAATCACAAATAAGTAAAACAATATTGCGTGTAAAAACTAAGTATACTAAACTAGGACCTTTCTGTAACATCCATTTCAAGCTACCTGTTTTTCTCAACCTCCAGACAAGTTGTGGCCGAACACAATCTCCTCACAATAATTCGCAAATTTACCAATTCCTTATTCTCTTGCAATTTCAGTTATGTGATCACTTTCCGAACACTGGGACCTCATTCGCAAAGCATTTCGTTTCATTCGGGTGTAATTTTTCACGCAGCCAACAACACCCAAGCGTTTTCAAATTTCCGTACATACTGCCGCCATTTCTCGGCCAATGACACTGGGGGGAGGGTTATAGCTAGGGTTCTGCATTTTCGGATAAATCCGATAAAATCCGAAAAACACTCGCCGGTAAAAATTTTGCGAATTCGGATTTATTTGAAAAACTCCAAGTTCAAGGACTGCCGCCTGCGAAAAACCAGATTACCCTTTATCTTTCTCTGGCATCCTCGAACAACTTTTCCTATTCTATTTTCATGTTTCCGCTTTTGTTCGTTCCCCTTACGTTCCCAAGCTTCACAAAGGGAGTCGCTTTGGACCCTTATGAAAAACAAGATCTCTCCCCAACCCGCCGCGGTGGCCGAGCATGAGGTCGTGGGTTCGATTCCCGGCCGCGGCGGCCGCTTTTCTGATGGAGACGAAAAGCAAAAGCTCCCGTGTATACGAGATTTCGGTGCCCATTAAAAATCCCCAGGTGGTCAAAATTAATCCGGAGCCCTCCACTACGGCGCGCCTCATCGCATGCGTTGCATTGCCGCATTAAACCCTACAATCAATCAAGATCTCTCCCCACAACAAGTCGAACCAAGGGCAAACACTTCTCACCTTCCCTGCCACTCACTTCGGGCCTTTTCCCCAGATATGTTCTTTTCCTAGAATTTCATTCGCCCTTCTCTGACCTGATATCGCTAAAGATTGAACGTTTGAGTAAGTGCAAAGAAACAGTTTTGGCGGATGCATGCACGAGATTGGCCCACACTTTCACGTAGCGCACTGGATTTGCTGGGTCTTCCCATATCTAGTGCGAATGTTGAAAGAGCATTCTCAATGTTTCGCGTGGTCAGTCGGAAGGAGCATGCTGCAGTGACAGACACTAACATTGGAAAATATGCCTGCATATACAACAAGTTGTAAATGAATGTCACCACGAATGTTGCAAATATTGACTCTGCAATAAAAATGTCTCTGCTGTTTGATTTCTTTAATTGTTGTACATGGCATTTCTTAAAGATCATTACTCTACGACCCTAATAATCCGAAAAACTCCGAATTCTGTGTACTCTGAATGGACGCTCCGAAAAACTCCTAATTTGCAAAAATAAATGAACCCCGAAAAACGCCCTCCGAATTTGCTCCAAAATAAACTCCGGGAACGCAGAACCCTAGTTATAGCAGACGAGATTCGCAGAAAAACAGCATTTCATACCCATGCTTCGACGACGGTGGCAGCCATTCACTTCACATAAAGAAAAGAAATAACCTCGTTTCTTTGCTCACATTTCCATACAGGCCCTATTCTAGCAAGAGCAATGGGAAAATAATTATACCCCGCTGAATGCGGAAGTTTTTCTCTCTGTTTTTGCCAACTCGCCCATTCAAAACTTGCTCGCAACACGGAAATGGGCTTAACGAACCAAGGTTGAAAGACAGCGACGGCGGCAGAGTCATTAAAATAAGGAAAAGTACGCTGAAATCTAGCGCACTAGCGTACCGCATGTCCCTATCACAGCAAGACGCACGCCTATCATGCACGCTCGATCAAAGTTTCGAAGATTTGGGTACGGGCAAACCGGTCAAAGTAAACGTTTATTCCACCGGCAGTCGGAACACTCCGCAAATGAGGAAAATAAACACTAGGAAGTTAATAATCATCGACGCACGACGCGCCGGCAGCTACGTTACGCCAGGTACCCAAAGCAAACACGACGCGCCAAAGAACGGCTGATACAAGGGGTGCGGAGAGGGAGAGAACGGAACGACGCCATTGCCGAGTGCGTCGCACTCACGTAGCACCGATGTGCAGCACGGATCGGCACGGCGAAAATCGTACTTACCCGAAACGCTAGAATTAAGAACAGCGACACTTCTCGGTCCTCCTTTATTGTGCCTACCAGAGGCGGCGACACCTTGGGACGGAGACAAATTCCGCAGATTTAAGTCTCAAACGCTTCATTCCTGTTGACGTCCTCGGAGAGGATACCGCATCCCTGCTCTTGCTTCATCCCTGTCGCGGTTATCCGCATCTCATAAACGAACCACGTGGAAGAAAGTTTCTCGCTCCGCAACACCCGCTGTATCGAAAGCAGACGGCGATCTTGACTAAAACTACGTCGTCTTCGCCACACTACCGTTTCTCCTGCTTCTCTCCGGCTGCCTCTTCCGACGCCGAAGCGGCGTCGACGAGTAGCGATTTGATGCCCACTTTAGCCAGTTCGTCGACTAGTTCCCCGTTCTGGTGCATCTGAAGCAAGATGTCGCAGCCGCCCACAAACTGGCCGTCGATGTACACCTGGGGAATGGTGGGCCAGTTGCTGAAGTCCTTAACTCCCTGGCGAAGCGACTCGTCCTCGAGCACGTCGTGCGCGCTGTAGTCGACGCCGTGCATGCGAAGCACTTGAACCACGGCGTTGCTGAAGCCGCAGCGCGGACTCTCTGGCACGCCCTTCATGAATACGACCACCTTGTCTTCCTTGACGAGCTTGGCGATCTTGTCGGCGACCGAAGGCGTGCAGAAGAGGCGCAGCGCCGATGATGCCGTGGCGGCCGCCGGAGATCGCAGCAGGGCCGTAGTCGTGGCCAGGCCTAAGCGACCTGCCAGAGAAAATGCCATGGCTCCTTTGCTTGTGCTGGATGCTGTGTCGCTGAAGTGAGCTGCAGCAGTTGTTTTCCGATCGCCGTAACTATTCGAGCTGCGGCGATGGCGAAAGAAGTCAGAGCGCTGCACTTCCTATTACACTACAGCGCAAAACATCGCCCCCTGCTTCACCTCTGCAAGCGCGGAGACGCAGTGGAGAACGCGACAACCGACAACGGTTTCGAGTGGTCTTTACGCGCTGAGTAAACATCACCGCCCACCGTCGTTGTAATCCGCTATTATATAGCCCTATCCTCTCAGTGTTTGAAACCTAATGTTTTGTTTGCGTCAAAAAGTAAGCGTTATTTTAATTTTTTTTTTCTTTGTATTTAATTTTAAGTTGCCCATGCTTTATCAATATTACATAGATTACACTTTATTGAAGATTTTTTATTCTAAAAATTGTGAAATGAAAGGTAGGTTGGCTAAAAGTGGTCCATCAGAATGAACACCCTTGGTGAGGTTCGGAACGAGGCCAGCCAAAGACGTGATGTGATGTTGACGCAAACTTCCGCTTTAACAAACGTTAAATGCATCAACAAAACGTCCGCAGTAACTTTGGTTAACTTGTGCCGTCAACGCCGTCTGACGTCTCGCCCTCGTGGCCTAACGGATAAGGCATCGGTCTCCTAAACCGGGGATTGCGGGTTCGAGTCCCGCCGAGGGTATTTTTTTTTATTTTATTTAATCGTACATTTTAATAAGGCCTGGGCAGAGAGATATCCCAAAAAGTATCCCGGGCGACGAATAGCGCGATTTCTCTGTTGGGAAACTAAAACAAAGGTACTAAATTACGCTTAATTTTGTAGGCACAAGATATTTCAGGGATATTCCTGCTGATAAAAAAAGGAACCTGAATGCAGTTACAACATAGATACGATTTAACCGTACATTTTAATAAGGCCTGGGCAGAGAGATATCCCAGAAAGTATCCCGGGTGACGAATAGCGCGATTTCTCTGTTGGGCAACTATAAAACAAAGGTACTAAATTACACTTAATTTTGTAGGAACAAGATATTTCCGGGATATCCCTGCTGATAAAAAAGGAACCTGAATGCAGTTACAACATAGATACGACATTACATTTTGTATTTCCGCAACTTAGTGTACTGAAAATACATTTTTTTTTCATGCAACGAAATACACGACAAGAAACTAGATAACTCACGCAAAAGAATCTTCAATTGATGCTCCATTTTATTTTATTTTGCGCACACGATGAAGCGACATTACTGCACCTGCAAAATCAGTTTCCCAAGCAGCTTCACAAACCGTGAAAGTCATTCTGTTTGACTGCAACAAAATCGGATACACCGACCAAAAGAAAATGTTAAAAAATCTTCAAAAACAACAAACAGGAGATGTTTCGGCTTCACCTCCGCAGCTTTGTTCACTGTGGGGTTAAGGAAAGTTCATGGAAGCTTATGTTTTATTCAGTACGTGACTGTAAGCAGCGCATGTGTGGCAAAGGAAGGGTTCCTTCATTTCAATTGAGTGTGTGACGTGTCTTGTGTATCTGCAGCGACTCCAGATAAAGCTGCGATTTCAGCTTCGTTTGCCTATGATTCTTGAATTATCCCCGTCAAGCTCGTGGCCCGTTGCATCCACGTGCTCGACAGGAGCATTTGACGCTGTTCACCTCTTTTCCACATTGTTCTGACGCTGCCTCAATCTCTGTTGCCCAACTCGCCGATGCATGCATAGTCGCAATACACTACAAGAGCAGTCGATGTTGAATGATCGATTAATTGTAGGGTTTAATGCGCCGACGCAACCAGGCAATGAGGCGCGCCGTAGTGGAGGGCTCTGGATTAATTTTGACCACCTGGGGATCTTTAAAGTGCGCCGAAATCTCGTACACACTGGTGTTTTTGCTTTTCGCCTCCATCAGAAAAACGGCCGCGGCGGCCGGGAATCGAACCCGCATCCTCATGCTCAGCAGCACAACGCCTTAGCCACTGAGCCTCCGCGGTGGATAAGAGCAGTCATGCAGATCTGCTCTATTGACATTTGCTTTTGGAGCATGAGTTCACTCGAATAAACTTCTTTGAACGTGAAAACGTATTGCATATTCCCTGGCAAATCTGACAACACTGATGAAGCAAAGCTAGTTTTAAATATCGTATTTAGAATATTTGGCTGCTCCCTCTGGGTTGGGCTTTTAATTTTGCCAATGCGACAACAGTCTACTTCAAGCAGCCAGCAGGACATTATGGCAACAAACATAACATGCCACACAAGCCGACTTCCCAAATCAGGAGTCACACTTCGGCCCCAGGATAACAAAACACCCGGTAGACCCATCTTGAGCTCGGGTCCTGAAAACCTGACGAGCTTCGAGTCTTCCACCTGGACGCCACGCTCCTCAACCTGGTTCCGTCCGCTGCCCCGGGTGTTCCCAGGTTGGTTCCCAGGTTCCCAGGTTGGCCCGAATTGGCACCGACCAACACGTTGAGCAGTGTGTCAGTTCTCCTCGGCTGACTCGGTATGGATCACAAACACGTTATATTTCCCCAGCCAGTGGACCCAGTTAACAAAACTAAAATCAATCGGTAACAATTATAGGGCCACCTCATAAGGGCCTGGTTAACCTAAAGCTGCAGACCACAGAGGCCAGGTGCTGTAAAAATCAGAGTGTATAAGAAGGTATGGCTCGAAGAAACGAAAAAAAAATAGCGGGTGTGTTTTTTTGTTCTCCAAAAAATAAATGTAATGAGACAACACCCATACTTCCCAGGGTATTACGATAGATATTTAACAAACCGCAAAAGTATCCCACTACTGAGATACAAATACGTTTTCAAAAAATATCTCGAAAACAGATATACAGATGCCTTATTAAATTACCTTTCGGATACTATTGCGACATCCACGTATTGTGATAGTGGCTGGCCTTGATTTTAATCAACTAGTTTCAGGACAACCGCTAAAGTGGAGTGATTTTTGGCTAAGTGCAAATAATTTGACGTCCACTTGGAAGGCAGCTATATGAATTACGAAGGAAAGCTGTATAGCTTCCACCCAAACTTCGCCGTTGAAGAAAAACCCATCCTGCAAGACATACTTTACGTAAAAGTTCCACTCCAGAGCCAAGGCTTGCCACAATAACAGGGTCATGTTTATGTGCTATTTAGATGCACTAAAGCAGCCTTCAAAAGAAGCAGCGTGCTTTGCCTTCGCACCCTGCAAGTGGTGGCACAATGAATTCCCTTGGATTTACACTTCACACTTTATTGTGCACCCCCCCCCCCCCTCCTCTGCAATATGTTTCCTTCTTTTTCTGTTCAGCTCTTTCTTCCATTCATTCTTCCATTTCTTTTTTGTCTGAAACTTTAATTTTGTGCTTTGGTTTGTAATAAAGTTTTGAGACTTCTTGTGTGCAGAGTGTAATGCTCATTACCATTGACACTATTTCTCACGGTGCACTTGCAAACTTGTTCGTGAAAAGAATCGCACAAATGAACACTATCATCAAACTCCGCATTTATGACACGGACTGGGCCCATGTGCTCTAAAACAAAAAAAAGAAACCTGGCCAGGTTTCTAAAATGTGATGTGTTTGAATTCCAGAACACGTGGTCCCCAGCTTGTAAATTTGTTACACCCCGCACAAGCAAATCTTGGAGACTTACCTTTATTTCCAAGACATAGGGGGTTTTTAGTCTATTAGTGACAAAACCATCGAACTTTCTGTTAAAAAATAAAGGGCTACAAAATTCAACGTCAAAGCAAAACAATATCGTGTGCAAAATTAACCGGTGAATCCTGCAAAACCCATTGGTTGCCAAAAGCAATTTACACATCGATATGTGCGCTTCTTTGCATTGGATTTCCACTGACTGCAAAAGATTAACCAGAAACACTCCCGCTAAAACGCAATTTGAACAGTGTATCCACCCAATTGCTGTTAAAATGAATGACCTACCCGTCCGCACAGAAGGAAACAAGAGATTTATGTGATTTCTTGCTGCCATCATCAGAAGAAAGAAAGACCGTTTAGCTTCGCTGGGGATATCACCCTTATCATACAGCACGCCTTGTGTTCTTTATAGCGCTGTTGAAAAGCCATAAGATTGGTGATGGCCGCTAACGTTAGAAGATATTACACCTGATTTTACATCCGGGATGTCCGAGTTGATGATAAGAGAGAGAGAATAAATGTTTAATAGAGCAAACGGTGGTGGTTGAGCCGTCACTCGGTGAGGTGAGTTCGCCTCAGTCCAGGTACCCTTGGGTCTTGGCTGCAGCCCTAGCACGGGTGACCAGAAAGATCTGGTCAGCGTGACGGGAGCTGGTCAGCAGGCCCTCCCACTGCTCTGGGGACGGTCTGGGGTTGGGGGTAAGCGATGGGTTGTTTTGACAGGCCCACACCATGCGGTAGGTAGTATTAAGAGAGGGGCAGAAGTGACAGGTGAGGGTGTATTGGGTAGGGGAGATGGCGTGGAGGATGGGTGTGTTGTAATAGGTGTTTGTTTGTAATCGATGCTAGATGATTGCTTCCTCCTTGGTTAGTTGAGGCAAAGTGAGGCGAAGGTTGTGATAATGGTGCAGGATGTCGTGGTAGCGTGATCGAACAGTGGGAGGGGGAGAAGGCTAGCTGGACCATGGGTTCTGACCCTGAGGGAAGTGCTTGGTGTAGAAGGGTGCGGGCAGCGGCGTGAGCCGCCTCATTTCCCTCAAGGGACGAGTGGCCAGGGGTCTAGACGATGTACAGCTCAGGGAGGAGAATTGATCGATGCGAGTATGCGTAAGGTGGGAAGTGAGATGCGTCCACGTTGAATGTTAACGGCAGGCCTTGCTGTGATTCTGTTATTATTGTAAGGTATTCGGAGCCTGTGGTAGCGGCAATGGCTGTGGCAATTTCTTCGGCAGTGGTGGTTGATGTCGAGAGAGTTGTGAGGGAGGTGTGTGCCTTCCGAGTCTACAACCGCCAGAGCATGAGCCTGGCGTGAGGGGTAGAAGGCGGCGTCGGTATAGCGAGTATTGGGGTGGAAGTGGAATTGTGAACGCAGATGCTTAACCGGGAGAGCCTTCTACCTTGGTTGAATTCCTGGGTGCATATTGTTAGGAATTTTGGAAACAGCAATGTGGGACCAGATTGAAAATGGAATGCGCTGAAGGGCTTAATTGTGAGCAGATCGGGTCAGGTATCCGAGGGCCTGGAGGACATGTCGGCTGGTAGTGATAAGTTGAAGTCTGTTGAGTTGGCTGTTGCGTTGAACTTCCAGGGGTTCTTTGAGGGTGTTGTGGATTCTGAGTTGGAAGAAACGACAGGTAGAGGTTTGAGCGGGGAGGCCAAGACCAATTTCGAAAGCGTTTCGAATTAGTATGTCGACTTTCTCCCGTTCTTTGGGTTTGAGGGCGATGTATGGGGTGGAGTATGTGATGCGACTAATTGAAAAGTGCTTGAATTAGTCGTATTGCATCGTCTTCCTTGAGGCCTGACGTTGGTTTGTGTTGTGTTTGACGAGATGGGCGAGTTGAGTGACAGTGGCTTGTAGCTGGGGAAGAACTGCAACACCAGAGCCATCTTGAAATAAACCAATTAAGGGGGACTCGTCATTCCTTTGGGACCTAATTATTCCTGACTCACAGGCTTACAAAAGCATCGTGCACCAATATAAAAAGTTTTAAAAATCCATCAGAATGCTCCGAACAGCCTAGTGCGCTTCTTTTAGACATATTGCACATCTTTACTTAAAAAAAAAAAAAAAACAAGAGATGAATTTTAGTTTATCTAGTCTTCACTAGATGGCACTAGCGGTCTTCCATGCGAGTTTTATTGTTTCGTTTCACTACAGAAGTGACATATTTCCGAAATAGGCAAACTAGGCTGTTTGGAGCATTTTCATGGATCCACAAAATTTTTCATATTGGTGCACGATAGTTTTTAAGCCCGTGGGTCATGACGTAGTACGTCCCAGAGGAATTTTAACAGGCGCGCGGGTCCCCTTTAAGGGGGGACACTGGTCTTAAAGGAGCCATGAAGAGAAAATACAACTTCGTGTAATTTGAAAGAACTAGGATTCAGTATCTCGCTCAGCTACATTACAGCCCCAAAAGATGTTTTTTAACGAAAAAAAAAGCAAGAAGTATTTAAAAACTTTCAAATTTTGTGCCACAGAATGACGTGTTATGAGCAAGAATGACGTCATACGGGCCAATAATAAAATATAATTTTCAGTGTGTTAACTGCGCGTTAGCATTCAAGTGATGCGGTCAAATGGAACTAGAGGCCCCATTACAGACGTCCAGTCATGTGTCGTCGCGGCAGGTCAGTTAGGCGGCCGCCAATCGCACAAACAAGGTTCCGTGACGTCATAGAAAAGTTGCGGGAAATTGGCTAGGGGGTCGCGACTGCTTCACACGTTTTCTTTCATATCTCCGTTATTTGTTCGAAGATTGCGATGATATTGGTGTCATTGTTATCCGGACTAAGCAGTCTTTCTAATACACCCAACTTGTATTTTGTCTTCATGGCTCTGTTAAAACAGCTTCCTTTAATTTTTAAGTAAGCTCTGTGAAACTTATCAGCCTTGGTGCTTTTTTTTCACTGATTTAAGATATGCCATTATTTTTTTAGCAATGAATTAGTCCCCCAAGATAATTAGAGGCGATTAGTTATTTTTGGAGGAACAATGGACAAAATATGGTTGCTCATAAAACTGTAATCTTTATAATTTTTAATACTATGAATCCTGGTGAGTGCAGTAAGAAAATCGGTTTTCTGATTCACCGCTCGGAAGTAATTTTTAAGCTCACTAAACTTTTGTGGCACCAGTGGCGAGGAACCATTTCGAATGCCCATTTCAAACACCAAAGTTTATCCGAGCTAAAAAATTAGTCAGAAGCAGTGCATCACAAAACCGATTCTCTATAAGTATTTTCCAACTCTCCTTCCAACAAGTTCTTTGTAGGTAGCTCACAAATTTACTGAGATAAATCATTTGGCAGCAATTCTCTGCGTCAGAACCGCAACAAGGATGACTGCATCAGGTTTAAACACAAGCCTGTTCTATAACGCTTAGAATCCTGCAATCTGCATGCTTGAAAAAGGCACAATGCAAGAAAGAGAACTGCCAAATTCTTTTTTTTTTAATCTACACCCCTTTACGTTACCCTTCTTAGAAGAAAGTTACTTTCAGAAGCTCAGTTAGTCTGGAAGAGCAATTTGTTTGCACTGCCACAAGTGCTCTGCTTTGTTGGTAACGGCACTAGGAGAGAAAATACGAAAAGAATGAGTGCAAAATGAGTTGCTGCTGTGGAATTTATTTGCAATGAAGAGTTCTAGTGGCCGACGGCATCTTCAAAATTTCTCGCAGACAATGTCATCATCAAAATGCGTGATTTGGCCTCCAAGTTGTTTGGTGACAGTTCTCATTCTTTATGGCTGTGATTACCTGCATTGGCACAAATGTTCGAAACCACATGGACAGCATGCCTCGTCAGTCTTCAATATTGGCTTGACTTCGTTCATGAGGAAATGTTGACAAGACGACGCAAGTTCTCAATAAAAATGCCACTGGAGTCAGAGTTTCACGGTCAGTGACATACACAATGTCTTTATGATGGGAATTCAGAGCCTGATTACAAGAGCAGCATATTTTAAAGACGATAGCCTTTCTTGGGCTACTTAAGCGCAGAAATTTTGGTTTCTCTGTCTGTGACTCAGCCACACGGCCAAATGACTGATTGATTTGATTGTAGGGCTTAATGCGCAAACACAATGCAGGCGATAAGGCACGGCGTAGTTGAGGGCTCCAGATTAATTTTGACCATCTGGGGATCTTCAACGTGCGCCGAAATCTCGTACACACGGGCGTTTGTGCTTTTCGCCTCCATCAGAAAAACCGGCCAAAGTTCACCAGAAGCTGCACTATAGTCTTATATACCCACAGCCAAATCTAAATGTCTAAGTCCGGTGTCAGTGTTCATACTTGTCGACATTGTTGAACAAGAACAAGACATTACGCAAATATAAGGCAGAAAATCAATACGTAAGTGATATTTGCAGTGTTCCTTTATTAAAAAATTCGTGGATGCTTGGGTCTTGCGATAGCAAATAAAATGCTACATCAACTGCAGAAAACCATCGCCTGCGGTTGCCTGCACTGCTATAGCTCCTGGCAACATTTAAGAAATCAAACGGCAACAGCAACGAAAGGTTCAACTAGATAGGTCCCATGTTCTGCTTAGAATGCTCGTGGAGTATGGCAACATGGTTCTATAAACGTTGCAGTAGGGTGCCTCGATTCACGCACGTCTCTCCCGTACGGCAGCGCTGGCATCGAGACACCCGACTTGGAGCACTGGAACGCGGTAAATTTAAACTGACTTGAGCAGACCTCTAGCCTGTTATCTGGGGTGGAACAAGACGGGAAAGGAACAGCATGAGAGGTGAGCGTGAAAGAGAAGAAAGGCATTTACTTGGCCGGGGCGCCAGTTGAGTGAATATAGTCTTTCGTCGACATTTCCAACGAGAGCAGCTAATAAGACAACTTAAATTTACCGCGTTCCACTGCTCCATGTCGGGTTTTCCACTGGATGTCTACGGGTAAACCAAAGCTGCTCAACAAATGCAATAATTAGAACTGCCAAAGTCTGACGATTGCATACTATATTTTCTTTAGATTCCCATTTGAAATGGCATTAATTGCTGAGATTCTACTGACATTCGCACCAAAACAATACAAGAATGACATACTAACGACTCTGTTCCATTTCCCACTCATTGTTGTTTTGTGTACTCATACTGACATTATTTATTTGCCAGGAAAAGCGACAAACCACACATGCTAATGGAGCAAAAGCAACACAAGTGGCAACTTAACTTAACTCATCTTTATTGCATTTACCTAGACAGACGGACGTCCTCAGTCTTCACTACGGTCATTATTACTTCCACCGTCTTCGTCTTCTGTCGGCTTGTGCTTGTATCCCAGCAGCCGCTCCATCTGTCCTTCCAAGCCGTACTTTCTGCAAAGGACGAACAGAAATTCACAGACAACCACCCCAAGCTTGTAGAACCTAGAGGCGCCTATGTGACAACACTGATTCTTCTAGGATAATATTCCACATGGTACAGCCTGGCGCTGCCACTTAAAGCAATAAAGAAATCCTGGGCGCGTATCTGTATTGATCTGCGTGATAGTATGTTTGTGGATACATTCATATATAGCTGTAATTTACTATGGTATATTGAAGGCCAATCACCAATAAAGGATCTGCTATTTCCAGCATTGACGTTTTGGCAGAACTAATAAGCCACAATAAATTTCGTCTCCACCATCTGTTCATTAGATTGATTTTCATTTGATTGATTGTAGGGTTTAATGCGCCGACGCAACGCAGGCGATGAGGCGCGCCGTAGTGGAGGGCTCCGCATTAATTTTGACCACCTGGGGATCTTTAATGAGCGCCAAAATCTCGTACACACGAGCATTTTCACTTTTCGCCTCCATCTGAAAAGCGGCCGCAGTGGCTGGGAATCGAACCTGCGGCCTCGTGCTCAGCGGCACAACGCCTTAGCCACTGAGCCACTGCAGTGGGTACCTGTTCATTAGAACAGAACATAAAACTCGAACTGAAAACCCGCAGCTTATCGGCAAAGACTCGTGACTAGGTCGTTATGGTTATCAGATTGCAGAGAGGGGTCACGACTCAATCCCCTAAACTCCCAAACTGGCAAAAGCATTTCAACAGCGAAGCTGTTCAGCAAATCGCAATTTTTCGTGTCCGCAGTTAAAAATACCAAGAAATTGGCAAGCGAAGACACGTGAGTGCGGGCCTCGCGGCGACGGCCTGGCAGTTAACAACACCAAGAAAATGCCTAGCACTCATGCGTGCATGCCTTGCAATGCCCATCCAGCATCCCCTGCACAAGTTTGTCAAGCCACGCATACTTTTTTTTAGAGAGATTGGCCAAGACTGCGGCGACCGCCTGGCAGTTAAAAAAACAACAACAAAAAAGGCGAGCGCTCGTGTGTGCGTTCCAAGCGATGCATGGCGCCATCTAGGGGCATGTTTGAAGTTATGTCCACTGAATTTTATTACTGAATTGTGACTTTTGCCTCGCAGTCACTGTATTTTACTTGCTCAATACACACTTTTTCTGTCTCCATAGTATGCGATGTGTTGCTCGGGCAGTAGCTTTGGTGCAGCC
Source organism: Haemaphysalis longicornis (assembly GCA_013339765.2). Classification (NCBI taxonomy): domain Eukaryota; kingdom Metazoa; phylum Arthropoda; class Arachnida; order Ixodida; family Ixodidae; genus Haemaphysalis; species Haemaphysalis longicornis. The sequence continues at coordinate 187,526,732 of CM023452.1, forward strand.
TTTCCTGTATCAAATGTGCGGGCAATACGCGAGGATCTTTTTTCTTTTCTGGCGGGCTGAAAGTGCGGGTGCAAATTACATGCAGGGGCGGGTTATATGCACGAAAATACGGTACTGCGCTAGTATTTCGCAGTTCTTTTTCTTCCTGCCTGCAAGATTCCAGAGCAGGTTTCGAGCTTTCGACTGGCCAAACACCCAGCGCACCCAGTGGATACAGGGAGTGGAGTTCTTTCACTTGCGTCACGAACACAAATTAAAATTAACGAACAACAAATTTCCTCCCCCTCTCCCTCTTTTGTTGTTTACGAGATTGGGTGTTACTTGAGACCAAGATGTGAGGCTACATAAGCATGCACAGGCACCCGTATAATGCCCGCCACAATATATGGCCTTGTGGCGTACCGGTACTTTTGCATGTCAAGGGGTCGGATCGGAGGTCGCGAGCATATCCGTACATTTTTTCGCCGCAGCCAAGGTGACTGGGGTTCCCTAAGATGGCGGCATGAGCCACGTTGTCGAAGGCCCCTCGAGGTCTAATGTGAGGACGAACCTGGGCATGGTCTTACTGGCTGATTCAAAGATGTCGCGGTTTTCAGTTGTAGTAGGATGTTTTGTGATGACAGGTGCAGACAAAATCTGAACATCAAATGTCGCATTTGTTCAGTTGCCTCTAAATATCTTCCCAGCCTGTTTAGAATAACAAACTCCATAAACTTCCCGGCGCAAGAGGTGAAGGAGATCGGGCGGAGCCAGGGCCACCCGCACCTCAGTATTGGCTAATCAAGAGTGGAGTTCGGTGACCCAGTGTATCTAAGCGCAGGATCCTGGGGGCTGGCCGGGAAACATTTGCTCTTGAGGATGTACACAAGGTCTTTCTCAGAGCCAGAGTATTGGCACATGATAGTCTGCGTGGTCTTGTTAGTTTCTCCCTGCTCTTGGTGGCCTCTATAAGGCACCTAAGAATGTTCCATGTCTTAAAAGTGCCGAGTCTTCCGTTAAAGCTGTCACAAGTTTAGGCAATTCTGGCAGCTGATGTGCGCCGCATACTGGGCTGCTTCTGAGTTTAGTTTTGCGATCCTTGAGCGGAGCTTTCCGTTATGTCTTTGCTTCCTCCATCTCTGGCGTAAGCTGCACCGGGCTTCTCAGAGATGAAGCAAGTGATTGGCTACCACCAGTGTTTGATCAGACATTCGAATTTTCTTATTGTGGTGCATAATGTTTCACAATTCTTCGGTCGATGCGCGTATGCCTTCTATCGTGTTGGTCTGTGCTTGACTTCTCTTTTTTCTTATGCGTCCCAGTCTGTTATTTTGCTCCTCCTATTTTTCTTCTGTAGTACGGCTTCCGTACTTTGGTCTCGATGACCATGTGACCACTGTCCAAGTTTTCTTCACGGCTTGTCCAGCTGACAATTGAGAGGTTTGCAGTTAACGTGAGATCCGGGCAGGTATCCCTCATTGTGCTGGTGCCAATCCTAGTAGGCATGGATGGGCCCGTAATAAGGGCGAGATTCTCTTCGTGTACGACGTCAGAAAGTTCTCCACTTCGTTTGGTTTAGTAAGTGTAGCCTCAGGCTTGCTGCGCGGCATTAAGGTCCCCTACAATGACAAAGGGGCTAGAGCCCACAACACCCTTTCTTCACTTGCCAAATGATATCCGCTAGCCCTGGGGCCTTGCTTTTCGGCCGGCAATAGATGTTGAGGATGAAAAATGCATCGAGCTTTTTTTCATTTCTTGTGGAAGTCGTTCTCGTAGGATATTATGATGAGTGTTCGTTGTCAAATGGCGGCGAACGGCCGTGACGTCCTTTCTAATTAGGGTGGAGACGTCATTCCCATTTTCGGTGGTATGGGTTGTGCAGCCGGGAATTTCTGCTTGTTGGTTCGTTTGTTGCAGCACTCCTACGTTGGGGGGATCAGATTGGCCATCTACGTATTGTTGTAAGCCACCCTTCTTAAGCTTAAAACTTCGATAATTCCATCGCCAGATAAGTAGTGGGGATCGTGCATTCTACTTGGGAGTTATTCTTCATTAGTGGCGGCATAGTTTTCGGTCGTCATGTCGGTCTGTCCAGGGCGGAGGTATGGTTTGTCCCTTCTTGGGTGTTGGCGGGTGCCTGCCGGGTGTTGAAGTCCTAGGCACTCGATTCTGGTTCGTGTGCCCTGCATTTGTACCAATAGCTGTGCAACTTGACTCCCGACTTGTCCCAGCTGAGTAGAAATGGACGTCAGCTGGTCCTTAACGAGTGTGGTAAGTTGCTCCAGACTGGTTTGCAATTCTTTTTTCTATGTAGCTTGGGTCGTTTTCCTCCTGCATGGATGACGCTTGTTGTTGCCTTCGTTTCTTTTCTATAGCGGGTTTAAGTCAAGAATATTTGAGGTGGTTTTTCTGGTGCAGCGGGGAACGTCTTGGCTATGTTTGGGGGTTGGGTGTAGGTGTTTTTTTGACTTGTGTCATGGGGTCTTTCAGTGACTGAATTTCAGTCCTCACTGTCTTGATTTCTTTTGAAGTTTGTCACATTCGCTACACTGTGAACTTTGGGGAGGAGCAGTGGGAGAGAGAACAGACGCCCAGCTCACCAGGTTGCGCGCCGTGCCGAGGCCCCGACGCTCTCACTTCTCCATGTGTTGTCTGCGCTTTGACCGGGCCAAGTGATTCCAAACGCTTCGCTGCATAGAGCACCCACGTGACTTGTGTGACGTCACTGCGCGCGCTATTCTTTTCAGTGTCTGCTAAAAGGAGCCCACCGTTTGGGCTCTGTGGCCTCGATTTAGAGTACCGAATACTGGTGCTGACGGCTTGGGTTCAACCCCCAGCAGGTCATCTCTTAGTTTTTTTGTTTTTTTTTCGTTGCTTTTTTTTTTCTAAATTTATTTTTTTAATTTAAAACTCAAATCTATGTGTGGTTTTTGTTAATAATAGTGATTTGGTATGTTTTAGGTCGCTTTAGGTTTGGGGTGCAGCCAATGACCACGTTTAATTAGCGTTCTGCATCCCGTGAACACACACGTCACGTGGGTGCTCTGTGCAGCGAAGCGTTTGGAAATACGCGACCGGGACCGCAAACGGCTAGCCTGGAGTCGGTCAGTTCATCTTGACTGTGAGCGGCCAGCTGGCCCACTGTTTCTCCGGGTGGCACTGCAGGACCGGTGGACTGACTCCGTCTGAGTGGAGGGATGGTCACGGTCCCATTTCTTCCTTCGGAAAAGTTACGGCTCCCGCAACCGCATTCTGCGTTTCTTGCTGGAGGTGAGGTTGTCTCCCTGACAGTCGCACTTGGGGTTGCACAGGTGGTTAGGTTGTGGGTCACGGGCACCACAGCGTTCACACGCTATGATGTCTGGCGTGGGGCACACAATGGAGCAGTGACCTTGCTTGAAGCACCTGAAGCAGTACAGGAGTGTTTTTGTAGTAGTATGTTTGTGTTTATTGGCGCAAGGGTGTCTACAACCAAAGAGCGCCAAAACACTATTAGGTGGTCCTTCAGTGTCAATTCTGTGCTTAAAACGTGCATGAGATGAGGATGGTGCTGCCTAAAAAGCTGCATATATGGGTGTAGAGGGCCCGTAGATTAAAACATGAAGATTAAAACATGAAGATTAAAACATGAAGATTAAAACATGTCAGATTGTAGATTAAAACATGTTTATAATGGAAGATGAAGGAGACTATGGTTGACACGTGACAGCGCTCGGAGCCTAGAGTGTACTCTGCTACTGGGGCTCCCTGTGTGCACAAAAGAATCATCAGGAACTCCCTCAAGCATGAGGGGGGTCTGAGGTCACATCCTGCACGATATGATATTAAAAAAACTGATACGCGCAAGATATTTTAAGGCACATTTGTAAGTGAACATTGGTTCATCTCCCAAGAATAATGAAGGGCGCAGTGGAATGTTGTACGTGTAGATTTTAGGGAAGTGTCGTTTTCGGGCAGCATTGCAGGATGTGCACTCACTTAGCACGTGGAGCACAGAGAGCCGGTCCCCACACTTGTCACAAACTGGTGGGAGTGTGCCATTAAGAAGGTAAGGCGTGAGTGGTGTGAGTGTGGCCTATTGTTAGATACTTCACAGAATCTATCTTGGTTTCTCAATGAGGTACTTATACCTATGTGTGGTTTTATTGTACAGTTGAACCTCTTTATAAGAGACATGTACCGGGGACCGGTTTCTGTCTCTTATATGAGATGTCTCTTATAAGCAGGGAACCGTGTTTTCACTTACTAATCAGACCCAAGTTCAATGTGGGCACTGTATGACTAAAATAAGCTCAAAAGAATGCTACAGCATGTTGCAAAAGGCTCATTCTAATTTATGTTTGGCCCCCAGAATTTATGAAACAGTTCTGAGTCTTTGTTTGCTTCGTGACTGTATTTACACTGTTCTTTACAACCGATTCTTCAAGCTTTTTTTCTTTTCACTGTTTGCGGAAGATGAATCATAGATGTTGAGTTCACAAGCCTGATGAATAGCCAGAGCACACAGCTTCTTCCGCTGCGTGGTCAGGCTATTCACTACGCTTGCAGGACTCAACACCTGCGATGCTTCTTGATTGGGAGCTACGCGAGTGGGAGAACCGGCATGTGCGGTCGCGCTCCAATGGATGGCCGTAAGCTTCAACCACTTATGTAAGTTGCATTTCCATTGGCAGGGCTTCTCATCGTCATTTCATAGCTGACTGAACCACTGTGTGTTTGCTGAAGTTATAATAAATAGCGACTGCAGGCGTCTGTCGTCCACCTGTGTTTCCACAATGGAAGCAACTGCAATTAGTGACTGGTGGCACTGCATCTGAAGTTAAAATGTCTGCTACACGCAAGATTATTGATTAAAGTTCAAGAATGACTTGTCCCTTATAACCAATCTTCTACATCCACTGTCTGTTATAAGAGAGGTCAATTTAATGGGAAAGATAGGGCAGCCAACCATGTGGGTGAATACTGTCTCTTATACCCATTTGTCTCTAACATCCATGTCTCTTATAACGAGGTTCAACTGTATGTAGTTTGTTATGTGATTCTTTGCTCCATTCCTGCCACCACAGTTCACGAAGTCTCCGTCGTATAGCAGGTTTCGTATCTGAATACGCCACCAGAGGTTCATCCACGCCCATGCAAAGGGAGTAGTTTTTTTGTTTTTTTTTTGTACAGATTACAACGAATTTCAACTCCTTTGTAGTAGACATAGTAGGGGACTCACGAACCCGGCATAGTAATCACAACTGAGTCCAACTGTCCTAGTCGTTGGCACGCCGCGAATCCATATCTAGGCAATCATAAATCGTCGAGAATTTCTTGGGCGGGTGCAGTCGCAGGGTATGTCGTGCAAGACGCCTTTACTTGAGTTCTCAGGGAAGAGGCTGTAATGATTAACATTGAAGCACTTTCCTTGGATGTTGAGCTTCGTGATCGTGTCAAGCTTCCTTGCAGTGAGTTCGTGAGGCATGCTGACAGTTGCGATGCTTTCGTCGTAGTCTATTCGGATTCTTGATGATGGCTTGCTTCCATGAATGCTGTCAGAGATGGTTGCCGCTTGACATTTGTGAAAGTCAAGACCTTTGGTGGGTCTGATAACCATTTCGAAGTCATCCTTCGTTAGTTATGACGGATTCGGGGAGACGCGAGGCTTGGTTGCCATTGCTCCCTGGTCTGAAGTTGTGGCGGGACGAAGCTCTGCTTGGTCTTCTTGCAATCGTTTCTTGTTCTTTTTTTTCCTCGGCATTAAAAGTGGCATCATTGTTACAGTATTGGGTCAATGCAGTCCTTTGAATGAACCAAACTTGTACTTTGTCTTCATGGCCCTTTTTAACATGGCTTTAGCGTCTCCGTTGCTGTTGTCCTTCAACTCCTTGTAACTAATACCCCTGTCACACAGTCAATTTCACCCCGGATTGTTGAATGAAGTGGTGTTGACTTTTTGAGCACACTCAACGCACCGTTTCTGCTGCACGGTACGTTTCAATCCTGATTGAGAAATTGCACTCTCGTATGCCAGACGGCAACCCCCCCCTTCAACAAAAAAGAAGTACCATATTTTCGTGCGTATAACACGCCCCTGCATATAATCCGCAACCCCACATTCAGCCCGTCAGAAAAGAACGAAAAATACTTGCATATTGCCCGCACATCTGATTCAGGAAAGGCTGCAGCAAAGCTACTGCTCAAGCAACACGTCACATACTATGTAAACAGAAAAGGGGTTGAATTCAGTTGTTAGAGTGCGCTCGTCCTTGTTTTTTCCTCCCTGTCCTAGTATGTTTTGCGCAATCGCTGCTGTGGAAAGCTTAGTGCTACTGCGTACGAGCTTCACGGCACAACGCGCATTGCCGTGAAGCTGCACCAAAGGAAAGAAACCCGCATATTATCCGCACTCCTACTTTGCCACTGAAATTTTCGCATTTTTGGTGCGGGTTATTTGCGCGAAAATACGGCATTTTGTGCCCAACATTGGGTTACCCAGCAGAGCCACAGCCTGTAAATATAAGCCGAATTTGGAGCTGTGCCAAGGCCTTCTGTTGAAGCAAGGTTGCTCATAGCAAGAGGCTTTGTGTTTTGGTGTGTCACCGCTCCTTTTGCAAAGACGGCTAGCTTCCACAGTGTTCTTTCTTCATACTCATCTTATTTGACAATACTGCAAGATGATAATACTGCAAGATATACTGCAAGATGGACTGCAAGATGGATTAGCTGAATGCTACACTCGATACAGCCACTGGCAAGCAAGATGATGCCATTCTTGTTTTCAGGTGGCTTGATTGTAGGGCTTCAAGCGCCGACACAACGCAGGCGATGAGGCGCGCCGTAGTGGAGGGCTCCGGATTGATTTTGACCACTTGGGCATCTTTAACGTGCACCAAAATCTCGAACCCATGGGCATTTTTGCTTTTCGCCTCCATCAGAAAAGCGGCTGCCGCGGCTACGAATCGAACCCGCGTCCTCGTGCTCAGCCGCACAACGCCTTAGCCACTGAGCCACCGCGGCTGGAGTTTTCAGGTGTCCCCGTGGTGTTAAGAGTGTACAAATGCAATTTTGTGAAAGTAGCTATTATCAACATAAATGTTATCACACACTTAATTTGAGTCAAGTTATTTGATACAACTTGTGGCGTTATTCAAAGTTGTAATGTTCTAAGACATAACTCAACGGGGAAAGGGTACTACCAATACCTCCCAATCGCACTTGGAGACCTCCATCGTGCTTGGGAAACTTGAATTGAGTTGAAAGCGGTCAACCTCGACCGTGATTGGGACTGGCCATGTAGGAGCACCCAATCCAGGTTGAGTTCAATCAAGATTGACTCAATCACGGTTGAAAGTGCCCATGTGACAGGGATACACGTGGCTTACCTGTAATCATTCTTGGCCTCGTGGTACTGCGCCCAGTTGATCTTGCTCTGCTCTTTCGCTCTGCTCTTCATGTCACTGGAGCTCCCATACCTGGGAAGAGCAAGCAGAATTTCCCACTGGAGCCACACTCGATGTGTTCCTAACGCAGAAAGGCACAAACTTAACCTGTGCTCTCAACGAGCAGAAATAAGGTTGGAATCACAATAAAGTTGAAGGAAACATGAGATCTCACGAAATGCTGGCATCCTCCTTTTTTGATGCTTCCCCCCCCCCTTATAACAAATGTTCCCTGATTTAAGAAAAATGCATTGGAAACCCTGGATATTTCTTAGCTAACATTAGCGAAGAGACCAAATCGAGTGTACTGTTTTGATTATGATGGGCAGACAAAAGCCATAGGTATGCAGATAAAAAATGTGTTGGGGTATAACATTTGTATCAATTCCGAGCCTCGTTTCCAAAAAAACATCTCTAGGAATAGGATCAACCTCTAAAACACTTGCAATTTTTACAGAGAAGCTGTTAGTTTCTTATGGGTCGAAAAAAATTTCGCGTCGTAAACAAAAAACCCAGGCAGGATCCTCCAGTTCTCGCTCAAGACGCCGAGCGCAAGCATCAGGCTAGGCAGGACCCAGCATTTGCCGTCAGAGAAGCCGAGTGCAAGTGACAAGCCCGCTGAGACGATGAGGAACATTTCATACCCTCCCACATCAACATGCATAGTGGTTTACTAAAGCTTCGCTGGACATCCACTTTCGCAGGATGGCGGGCATGTTTTTTTGTGTGTGTGATCCTTAGCCATTAAGCTATATAGCACCCTGTTTTAAATAAAGGACGATTCTGTCATTTGTTAATCAACTATCTTTAACCCACCTTCCCTTGTTGCACCCAGACAAAACAAAGCGATATTGCCACATACAGGGGTGAGACAGCTCAATCAGATTTGGGAGCAGTTTATGGAGCAGCGAAATCTCGAGTTTGGAGCAGAAGAACCTTGGTTTGGAGCAGAACAACAACATTTATTGTGTCGCCTTATGAGCCTAAAAATCAAATTTATGGCAACTCGGGGGGGAAGTGCACTTTTAATCGGTTTTGAACGTACATAACACTAAAGCCTTTCAATAAAGTTTTTTGTGCCACAGTATCACAAGGTACGAACTGCACTACCTTTTTACGAACCATTTTAAATTATTAGGCTCTATGCATAGATAGCGTGGAGTGCCGTTGAAAATATCAATTGAAAAACTAAGCAACCGAAAGGCAATTTAAGTATCATGTGAATTCCAAATTTATTATTTTTGTCATCCCAGACTCGGCTTTACGCACAAGTGTAGAGCTACAGCAAAAGTTTTGCGCAATGTGACAGTCGTCGCACCCAACCAGATCTCCCATTTGAATCCCCAAGGTGCACGTTCACTAAGATCATAATTTAAGTAACGTTGATATGTTTAGCCACCTTCCTTTTGGCATTAAATTTCACTTCAGTTACATGAACCATTATTACTAGCTTGCAATAACAACCCGTCCCACTACAGGACAGTACTTGAACATTTTGCGGCGATGTAGCCTGCACGGCGCCGCCACTTCTGCAGTGTCGATCGTCCCATTCCCGCCGCTCACAAGATGGCTGTCAAAAGCAGCAATAACTCAGCATTTTATACACCACAGTGGGTTCGAAATCTCACTTCAAGCACGCGCCGCACCTCACAATCAAGGCCGAAACACGGAGAATTCGCGGGCACCGCATTGTTTTTCATGAACTTCCGTCTTTCGATTCGTGCAACTGATCAAACCACTAAATGTAAACCCAGCCACCCCCATGAACAAAACAAATGTAGAAATCAGCGAATCACACTCTGCCTGAACCACGAGCAACTGCTTCGCCCAGTGGCCATGTTTTCCAATCTTCACCACACCAAGATGGCGGTGCCCAGTAATGTCGTTCCGGAGAAACGGCGCTCCGAAAATGCCGTTTTTTTCATCAACTTACACAAGTAGTTTGTACATAAGTATTTTTTCTACAGGACTTTGCAATGGCTTTCGATGCGAAAACTTTAAAAACTAACAGTATAACATGTGCAACCCGACACTGTGACTTGCAAAAAAACTATCTCGGGGACAATTTTATGTGGGTTTTTTATTGAATGATCAATTAATTAAACCTTTAGGAACAGCATCCCCTTGGAGGTGCTTAAAAATTATGCCATCAGTAAGCATTCTTCCCCACTGAAATTGACGGGAGCGTTAAAATCCTTGGCTCTCAGACAGTTTTGGAGCAGTTTGGTGCAAATTTCGCAATTTTCAAGCTTTTAGAGCACCCTGGCGCAGGAAAACGAATTTGTATCAAAACTGCGCAATATGCGCAGCTGTCTCACCCCTGCACATAGTACTTGTAACATTCATCGTGTGATACTTTTCAATCTTCATAACACCAGAAGTACCACGCAACAACATTCTGTTCACTCAGATAACAAAGACACCATAGGTTATCAAACCTTTTTTCATTTGCTCGTACATAAGAAGTGCATTATGGGGGAAGGATGCTGTCACAAAAAGTAAGAGCCGTTCCACCAGAGAATGTACCATTAGTGCGACAGCGACTGCACACATGTGGCTCACAGGAGCTGGTAGAGGCAGCTGAACAAGGCAGAAGAAAAGAGCAAAGAGTAAACTAATGATGATGATGTTTGGATTTTTATGGCGCAAGGCCGACTGAGGGCAGACAGCGCAAAGGATATAAGAGCAAACTAGAAAGAACAGAAAAGAGATGGCGCGTCTCCACGTCCGCTTTGCCTAGCAACGAAGACAAGCCTTCCTCTTTCTTGCCGCATTCACATTCCCTCACTTTGGAGGCTTTGGAACCACGGTTTTTTTTTTTTTTTTTTTTTTTTTTTTCAGGAATGGTACATGTAATGCTTTTGACCTAAATATCTTACTGCTGTACAACAAGGCACACCTACAGAGATAACTATTTGCAGGTGGATGCTAGATAGTCAGAGGTTCCCTTATCACCAGTGTTCGTTATCTCACCCTCTTCGACAGCTTGGAATAGTAAGCGCGCTCGCGATAAAGATGGGACAGCAAGGGTTCAAGACAAAATTGCAAATCTTCACTTCACTTAATCTGATGACAAAAAGCAGGCTAAAATAAAGCAGGAGTAAGACTGAATGACATCTGGTGAAGACGCATGCATCACGTCGCAGCGCACATTCCGCTGAAGCTGCATTTCAGGGCAAAATAGGTGTGTTACCTGCACCCCAACATTACTTTTAGGTTTGTCTAGTATTCATGCAGGTTACATGTGCAAAAATACGGTGCACGCCCCCGAACTGCTTTCTGTTATTTTCGCTTCTCAATGTCACAGCAAAATTGTCCCCCTGCATCAGTTTTTTTTTTTTTTTTTTTATGTGCAGGCACTCTGTTGTAATAGCATTGCATGAGCAGTTACTTCATTATACTGGGATTAAATACTCATGGTTTGCAATAAAAATTAGGCTATTGATACCTTGTGACTTCGTTACTTCAATGTTTGTTATAGCAAGGTTTCACTGTATCTACAAAGGCTGCTACATATAAAAATAAAAAGTTCCAGCCCAAATTTCTTTTTAGGCGAAATAGTTTTGGCTGCTGATCCAAGTGAAAACTGGACATAAAAAATACAAAAATTAGATAAACTTCCAATTTAACCTCGCAGGTTTTCATTTTGCAGGCTTGAGCACATATCCATGCTACGTGAATTCAGTCGATTAGAGACTTTTAATTAGGCACTCAAAGCTGATTTCCCATGCTGTAAATTACACTGGCATATCGTAATCATGACTACTTTTACTCAAAGTTGATTTCCCGTGCTCTACATTACACTGGAATATCGTAATCATGACTACTCTTGCAATCCCTATCAAAGCACAGCTACAGCTTAACATACAAAAGAACGAAAGCATAAGCGTGATGTATTTTGTAATAATAATTCCCAATTCTGTGCTACATTTGTATTTTCTACGTAATATGCATTTCCTACAGGATATGTATTCCCAAGGGTATACTTCTCCATTAATTATGAGCTTTCTACAGCCATGAACAAATGGCAGTCGTATTTCATGGCTCAATTCAGGCGCTGCAGCACAGGACACCGCTGACGAACAAGTCTGGCGCAACAGGGGTGGTTCGGTGCAGGATGACGCAGTTAAACAAGTTTGGCACTCAATGACGCAAATGGTGCAGCTGTTCCACCCTTGTACAAACCTTATACCTTGGATGAGGCGCATATTACTATGGGTTACGTACTTCCTAAAGAGCCAGAGGTAGACTAAAGCTAACATTTTCGCTCCCAACTTGTGAGCCACAACTAGAAAGAGTGGAAGAGCAACATCCTCACTTGAACGCCGCGTAGTGCAGCGAGGCCCCAGCCACGATCAGGACGATGCAGCCCGCGACAACGTAGACCTGCGACTTCTTGTGGTGCATCCGCTGCTTGGTGAAGTTGTCCGCAAAGTCCTGGTACCTGGGGAAGCCCTCGGGGTACTCTTCCGATCCCGGTCGGTGCAGGTGGGGGTCCTCGTACCTGCGGTGGCAACACAAATAACGGTGGTGGCAGTGGACACAGCAGCAGTTCAGGGGGCACACAACAAAGCTACCTCTTTCTTTGTTACAGATTACGATGCATGAATTTCTTCAATTAAAGGGGCCATGCAGACAAAATACAAGCTTGTTTTATTCGAAAGATTTTGTGTTTTAATAGTGCCCCCAGCAACGTCTGTATGCAAACAATGCTCTATTCACTGAGAAACTAATCAATTTCGGTTAAAATTTTGATTCTCCTGCCAAATCGTGTGGTTTCGCGACGTTCGCAACAACATCACAAGAACCGCTCTGCAGACGATTGCGGAGCATTGTTTACCGTTAGTCAGCCTAGCTGGCGCCACAGTACCGTAAAGGACCATTTTCTCCCGTTGCTTTATTTTTGACCGTATTGGTACCTGGCTTGTTTTTGTTACAGGAGAAAATAATCGTTTCGTGAAACATGGTGTTCACTTGACAAATGTGGTCACATAAGACGCCGTCGCTTACGCCAACTGGCCAGTGTCATGTGAGACAACCCCAAAGAGCCGCAGCACTGTGCAGTTAAAAAGAGCATAGTGCACCCAGTCACACCAGCAGCATGAATCGCACTTCTATGTTTACGCATACTTTCATAATTTCCACTGTTTACCCCACCATTCTTACTCCTATAAAAAGAATGTGCCCTTATTTCAAGCGCAAATAGCTCGTTCGGCAAGCTTGTAAGCCCTGTTTAATTTGTGTTTGCTTTTGGCAGCCTCATCCAATCGCAGAGCTGCCACAGATGACATCATAGGTTCTCTTGCGAGAAATGAGCTAGCGGATCACATGGCCATTCTCTTTTTCCCTAATTATATAGCTTATTTAAGCAAAGTTTGTGTTAAAAGGGGTGTCAGTATGATTCTAATGAGGAAATCTTTCCAAATAAATTAAACTTGCGTTTTCTCTTCATGGCTCCTTTAAGCAACAATCTGCCCATTTGTACGTCAGGAGACATCATCACTGTTATCATAAACTAACTGCAGAGATGATGATGCATTTTGCTTTAATGCCACTGACAAGGCCAGTGTTCCAAAATGTGGTAACCAAAGTATGCCCCTCATAAGAGGAAAAAAGTTTTATTTCATTTCGAAATAAGTAGAAAAGTGAAGTTACCAATCTTGGTGTTAAACTATATCACAAGAGCGGGAACTGTGCCGAAAATATGAGCACCAATGCTCTAGTGGTTGGGACAAAATTATTTTGAGTTTTCATGATAGAACTGTCACAGCAAGTGTCATTTCACTTCCTGCAACACCCGCCACGGTGGCTCAGTGGCTAAGGCGTAGTGCTGCTGAGCACAAGGACGCGGGTACGATTCTTGGCTGGGGCGACCACTTTTCTGATGAAGGCAAAAAGCAAGAACCGCCGTGTGTTCGAGATTTCGGCACACGTTAAAGATCCCCAGGTGGTCGAAATTAATCCGGAGCCCTTCACTACGGCGCACGCCTCATCGCCTGTATAGCGTCGGCGCATTAAAAAAAATCGATCAGTTCCTGCAAGGACATCCCGACGGCAAAGCGCCACGTTTAGGTCTCTAAATTCCAGTTCTGATTTAGATAACAAAACGTTAAAAAGAAGACCATAACGGGTATTGAGCACAGCAAACATAGTGTGGAGCACTACACAATTTATTCAAGCAACCGGAAAACTATGTCATATTATTCAAGCACAGCAGCACTAGCCTCTGCTTTCTGCACTGTTCAAAATGAAAAAGGACTCAATCATATGCCACAGCTATGCTGGACACTAAAGACAATAAAAAAAATATCTGTAGCAAACCCCCGTGAGCAAAAAAAGCAAACCCGTGTGAAACCTGTGAGCGAACCTGCGTGAAACAAAAAAAGCTTGTCCTTTAAAAGAGTTCCATTTACAAGGTGCCCTAATGTGTAATGTGTGCCTTTGACAATCAACAGTCCAGCAATTAAAAACGTAACTGCATTTTTGTGTCAACATTTGGAGACAGTAGACACCATTTCAAGTCCCCATTTCTGTTTTCCCAACAAAGATGTCAGCTCTCCAACCGATTGCAAGAACACTTTCCTTCGGAATAGTAGCCGGCTTACGGTACTTGGCAGACTGCCATCACGTATGGCAGTGGTGTGATGTTTATTAATCTTTCCAGCTGACAAAATTGGTGTAGCAAACCCTAAAGCCTTTAAATTGGTTGCTACTGTAATTCATACGTGCTACAATGACGCAGATTAAGTTCCGTTTGTGTGTGCCAATTCCTAACCGCCCTCATTAATTCTTGCAAACAAGGCTTCCTTACACCTGGAAGCAGAAACGATTTTTAAAGGGCTTTTAAACCATAGCTAACATTTCTCGATTCCTCCCTCATCGCCCAGCATGCTTCGTTTTAACCATATGCATGCAATCAACACTACAACACTTACTCCAGTATTCTCGACTGTGAGTTTTTGAAAACGTACGTATACTTCAGCTATGGGTGATGCCGTTATAAATGGCTGGTAATCGCACCCTCGGTTTAATGTCATCGACACATATGATGATGTCAGCTACAAAACACAAAATATTTCCAAGCCCATAAAAAATGCTTTGTTTTAAAGCTGGCTCGTGTGCATTAAGGAACATTGGATACCATCTTCAAACATTTTCGGCATATTGGCACTAGTTTTTTCTAAATGGAGAAGTGCTTTGAGAATGTGAGGAGGATCGTTGTATGCAACTGCAAACACAGGGTGCATATATCAATTATCAAAAATACGAATCACTTACCCGGCGTAAGACCTCCTAACTGCATTGTGGAAAGGGTGATTTTGAGGTTGTACACGCAGGGAGTCATCGTAGTGCTTGCGATCGAGAGGTTTGCTAAGTATTGTGTAAGCTTGATTGAGCTCGGCGAACTTGTGATGACCTTTCGAAGATGAGACGGCGCCCTTCACATCCGGGTGGAGCTAGCGACAGCCAAGGGAACACAAACAACACTGAGTGAACGGAATTCCCGAGTCCCAAAAACATATTCGTTACGAAAATAGCTCTCTGAACACACATGCCAATTACTGTGATCACCCTTAATTATTCAACAGGTACGTTTCTTTGAAGTTCTTTTTATCGCGGACACTTAAATGGACGCGCAAACACATGCATGTTGCGGCTCTTCTCTACAGTCGACCGCGTTGCAGTCTACGATAATGTTGGTTCCAAAAACGCGAAAGAGTCAGCCATACGAGAGAAACAGCTGATCGCCTTTCTGGCGGGTGACGATTCGTACCTCTTTGCACAACTTGACGTAGGCATCCCTGATCTCTTTCTGCGTGCAGTCCTTTTTAACTCCTAAAACTTCGTAGTGACTTTTGGTAAAGTGCCTGAAAGTGGGGGAAATATGTGACCCAACAGTACAAACGAAAACTGCGATGACTTTTTGAGTGACTGAACCTGACTCACCTAACCAAGTTAGATGTGATGACATGTCTTAATTTTATACTAAACTTTAGCTTGACACTTCGTTGAAGCATTGACATTAAAGATCATGGCTGCAGGGCCGACGATCTAGAGTTTTAAGACAATGCAGCCGCGTTAACAGCCGGTGAACGCCATCGCAAAAGCCGTGTGTGCAACGCATGTGCAAGGTTGGACGTGTGTAAAACCAGCCCGAGCTTGTGCAGGGCAGTTGCAGATGGCGCCAAGAGTCCAGAAAGCCACTAAAAGCAGCCGTTTGTTTTGAGGTGTGTTTCACAACAGTGCTGCTAAGCGGCGCCACGGGTTATTGTTGCTTCAGTTTTTCTCCGTTGGCAGCAGCACCTGCACACAATTTTTCAGTCGTTTCGTCTGCTTCGCGCATACTAGGCACCTCCATTTGAAAGCGCGCTTCAGAACTCAGAGGGAGGTTATCTGGAAGATTTAGCAATCCCCAGCAGGTTTGAATGTTCCTACCGAACAGCTTGAGGAGGAGATGTACGTAAATGAAAGGTACGCACATAAAACGGAAATGAATCAAAAACAGGTGTAAACGAAATTGAACGTACCAACTTCCATTGTTTAGGTGGGGGTTGCGGCTCTTGACATATGGAGAAAACATAGACTTGATCGGGCCTGCAAAGAGTTAGGACTACTTGGGTAATTTATTGTTCCTGTTGTTTACACATTTCAGTTAGCATAAAAAAAGGACGCTTTGTTTTTCCTTTCTGGGCAGTGGAAATTTCCAGAAATTTTGTATCTAAGTTTACCGCACGTAACATATACGGAATAGTGAAGCCATCTGAGGATCTTTGACGTGCGCCGAAATGTATCGTGCGCTATATAAACGGGAGCTTTATTTTATATGATCATAATTATCAGTAGGCTGCTGACATACACTGCTGAACAAAGGAGGCTTCTCCCGTACAATTTCAACCGCTGCGCCTCTCTGGATCCTATACAATCTCACTGTCGCCCCACCCGCAGTTTTCTTATCTATCCCGGGTCCTCCCTCCACCGATCGAGTCCTCCGTCAGACATCCTCGTCCCGAAAAGCCTTCTGTAAAAGTTACAAAAGGCCTGTATTGTCGCGTAGCACCAATACAGCGATGCAATGCCGTTAGAATTATTGATCTACATTCAGTATTAGCTACGCCAGAAGCAATTAAATGCACCTCTCCCCACTTGCCGATCGACTCCTCCTCCCTTTCTGCTTCCTTCAAAGCAGCTGGAAACACTGGAAATAGCCATGTGACATCGCGACGCTCGACTTCCGTTCTGCGCTAGCTACATTCCTGCGCCTAGGCACGCGTCAATCGCTGCGGACCCGCCTTTGCCGCCTTTGCCTCGGGATCGCGCAGGGAAGAGCAGCCGGAAGCCAATGGCAGTGACGCCGCCGGCGGCCGACCTCGCCGGCGATTGGGCGAATCAGGGGGCGCCTTCGCCGTTGCATCAGCCGCGATCGCTGTTGCGTCAGCCGCGGTCGCAGTTGCGTCAGCCGCGGTCGGCTCGCTGCGGCGTCGCGCTCATCGGCTGAGAAAGGCGATCTTCAAAAATTGTTTACAAATTATCCGTACAACTTGTGTGGCTCGCACTTGGCTCAAAAATCCCCCGTTATGTGTTCTACCACCTGAATGCATTTGATTGCCACCTTCACAAAGCTTTTCGGGGTCCCTTTAAATTACTAATCGGCAGCTAGTCGTCCACGGGATGCATCATGCAACTGCCTCAACGGTGCTTCAACGCGCTCGAAACTTCCCTAACGAGACTTTTTCCTCGATTTCCTTTCACTCAATAACGATGTGATGCGATGGAACGACCTGTAAAACAACCACGACACCTCCCTATCGCTTTCTGTATACCTCCCTCCCTCCCTCCCTCCCTCCCCCTCCCCCTCTCTCTCTCTCTCGTCCTCTCTCTCCTCTCGACCTCCCCCCCCCCTTCTATGGCTTTGCTTTCTGCCTCCTATCACCGCCCCCCCTGTAAAGGGTGCACCCCGTCACAAACAGTAGTACTGCGGGGAAGCAAACGACTCTTGATACGAAGCATGTACCCCAGCTCACAGAACCAGTACTCGCGCAACACGATTTATTTTCTGTGAGGACCCAGAGGTCTTTACCTATGAATTTCAGTGAGAGAAATCCTCTCAACCCAGGGAACGCTGCTGCCATGCATCATCGGAGACAAATTCTGCCCGTATTTTTTAAAGACGTTAGCCTTTCTTGGGCTACCTAGACCCGAGTACTTGAGTACGGAACCATGGTAGTCTGTAACTGTCTGTCTGTCTGTCTGTCTGTCTGTCTGTCTGTCTGTCTGTCTGTCTGTCCCTTGATTCAGCCATCCGGCCAATTAAGCTAAAAGAATTATTGAACGAGAAATTTACAATAGCCAAAACCTTCCCAAACCACTAAATTTGGAAATAATTTCATACTTTCAACATTGTCGAGCAAACAAAAAACAATAGATATATCTGACGCAAAACATCGATTCACAGCTGGTAGTCGCAGCGTTTTTTTTATTTGGCAATTAATTTGCGCCCGTCATATTTTAGATACGAAATAAAAACATACGCGTCGAAAACAATATTCTGACCCGAAATTACAAAATGAGACCTCGCGGCAGCGCTCTAAATTCAACAGTAAGTTACAGTAACACAAGGTTTCAGTGGGCGGCGTGAGCAGTGGATGGCGGGAAATTTAAATTGACTTTAGCAAACCTGATTATCGTGGGAGGATCGAAAGAGAGCGGAAGAGCATGGGAAGGGGGACGAGGGAGAGAATAGAGGCATTTACGCGGCAGAGGTGGCGGAAGAGTACCGTCTTTTGACGACATTTGCAGCAAAGTGAGCTGATACGCGGCCAATATTTTGCCGACTTCTTTCTGTGGAAGGGGGTGGGGGAGATGAAAGAGAGGTAGGGGAGTAATTAAATTTGATTACAGTTAGCCTTTCATAGCCTTCATAGACTATGAGAAAGCATTTGACTTGGTCGAAACTTCAGCAGTCATCCAGGCATTACGGAACCAGGGTGTAGACGAGCATTATGTAAGAATACTAGAGAATATTCACAATAGGTCCACAGCTACCATCATGCTCCATAAGGAGAGCAGTAAAATACCTATAAAGAAGGGCGTCAGGCAAGGAGACACAATGTTATTCACAGCATGTTTACAAGAAGTATTCAGAACATTGGATTGGGAACAGGTGGGAGTAAGGGGTAATGGAGAATACCTCAGTAACCTCAGATTTGCTGATGACATTGCCTTGCTAAGTAACTCGGGGGACGAATTGCAAAGCATGCTTTCCGCACTGGACAAACAGAGTAGAACCGTGGGCCTGAAAATTAATTTGCAGAAAACCAAAGTAATGATCAATAACCTCGATCGGGACGGCACAGCGGTTTGGGATAGGTGGCGAGGCAGTGGAAGTGGTAACATATCTACTTAGGCCAAGTTGTGGACCCCGGATCCCAACCATGAGGCAGATATAATTAGAAGGATAAGAATGGGCTGGAGTGCATACGGCAGACATTCTCAGATAATGAATGGCTAGCCTACCATAGTCCCTGAAGAAGAAAGTGTATGACAGCTGCATCTTACCGGTACTCTCCTACGGGGCAGAAACTTGGAGGCTCACTAAGAGGGTTCAACTTAAATTGAGGACGACTCAGCGCGCATTAAAACGGAAGATGACAGGTTTAACATTAAGGGACAAGAAGAGAGCGGAGTGGGTCAGGGAACAAACGTGTGTTAAAGACATTTTAGTAGAAATTAGCAAGAAGAAATGGACGTGGGCAGGGCACGTAATGCGAAGGCAAGATAACCGTTGGTCATTAAGGGTAACAGAGTTGATCCCTAGAAAAGGCAAGCGTGGCAGGGGGCGGCAGAAAGTTAGGTGGGCAGATGAGATCAAGAAGTTTGGGGGGGGGGGGGGGTAAATTGGTCACAGTTAGCACAGGACCGGGATAATTGGAGATTAATGGGAGAGGCCTTTGCCCTGCAGTGGGCGTAGATATGCTGGTGGTGGTGGTGGTGGTGGGTGGCGGTGGTGGTGATGATGATGATGAGGAGGAGGATGGCCTTTAAGTCCTCAACTTCGCATCTACCAGTAATGAAGTACAGCGCCCGATGCGGGCGTCCACCGCACCTCGTGCGCAGCATTGTGCTTTAGCCGCTGAGCCTCTGCGGCATTAACGCCTACTCATTCCGAATTACGTAAATTTGACGCCCTTTAGGAAAGAGTCATCGGGTTGGCAGTAACTGTCCTCGCTGCCACTTAGTTACCGTATTTGCGCGATCGTAACGCTCACCTTTTTCCGCTAAAGATAGCCTGAAAATTTGTGTGCACGTTAGAACCATGCAGGCTCAAAAGCAAAATCGTCTGCAAAGCGGTCAGTAGCAACGAGTCGCCACAGACACCCACTGTTTCCAAAATTCAAGCCAATCCAACCTGCACCACCCCGTCAGCATCACGTCAGTAAATTAAGGCGTACCTTGGCGTTAAAGCCAAATGTTTTACAGGTTGCTGCTATTAATGCGTCGTTTCAGTCATTATGGCTTCGCAAATGTGCTCCTCTCAAGCGCAATTCAGCACGAGGTTATTTTATTTTCCAAGATCAAGGGTAGCCAAACGGCATCACGCTCAAAGGGCTTCCCGTAGACGCATATGTGACTGGTCTAAACAAGGGAGCTCCAAAATTTCATCCACTGGAATTTTTTAGAACGTGAAAACTCATGCGAAATTAGTAAAGCTGCGACGTAGGAGACAACGGCCCATAACATCCGAAATTATAAAGCCAGATGTGCTTAAAATAGCAGACGCTTTCAGCGTTCCCTACACTAGTTTTCATGCCAGCGGGACCTTGATAAATGAGTTTATGAAGTACAAGAATTTTCGCGGCCGCAGTTGCATGCTTCAAATTAAATGTATTTTGCGAGGTATGCGGCGCCATTTCTTTTACCTCTGAGCTGTGTGATCGCCGTCAGATTATTTTTTTTTAATTTTCATGAGTAAAATTGCCAGCGCGTTACAATCACGGGTGCCTTAGAATCGTGTAAATATGGTACGTTTCCTCGCACCCATGCTAGTATATAGAAGGGTCGCCATGCTCCCATATGCCTTTTCATCCCTTAATTATCGATAACATCAGTACGTGTTTTGGAATCAGTTGCGCATGCGCAGTCACGCCACCCTGTCGACTGCGCCAATTACAGGGCCGTTAGCACAGCCCACTGATAATATGGCTGCTCCCAAACGAAAAGCTCAAAATGTCGATTCTCTCGCTGACGTTCAGCGCATGCCTGACTCCACCAGCAACAGCGTTCCCAGGTGCATATTCGGCGTTCCACAAGGCCCGACTTTATTGCCTTTGCTGTTACCCTTCCGCCAGTCCTGTGGATCGCCCGCGGTCGCACGTGTGCGGCTTCTTTCAGAAGGCGCACGTGGTTCGGGTGGTCTGTCGGAGGATTTTCGTCGGGTCCGCGTTGAACGTGCCCTCAGGCCGCATCGGCGCGTTAAAAACGCTTCCCTCACGCCCTCACGGGTAGCTCGCCCTCCCTTTTATATCTTCTTCCTTACATAAACATCACAATTGTTCGTACGCAAGGCCCGGTGGCCGAACTCTGGTGGGTGCCCTTGTAGGCGCATTAAGTTCCCTCAGTGGCCGAGATGCGGTGACGTCACTGTTGGCTCCGCGAGGCAGGATTGGGTAGCTGTGCCATAAATAGTCGAGTAGAGAAGGAATCCTGCAAGCCTCTTGTTGTCAGGATTCTGTAGCGTAGTCTGCGCGCCTCGAACTAATTCCGTTCCATGCCTAGTCGCTTATACCGCTGTTGGAACGTACGTGCAGGCGGGAAAGGCGAGCAAGGGGATTGCGTCACCCGAAGCCGCGTCTGTCGCAGCTGCAAGGGCACGATAAGGTGAGAGATTACCCGGGAAGCGCCACACAACGAGCTCGAGCATTTGCAGCTGATAAAGCAGCCCCCGTGCGACAAGGTGTGGGGATGCATATACACTGTGTCGCTATACTAGGTGCATGTTAAATCTCAGGGGCAAACATGTACACTTTACCCCCCCCCCCAAAAAAAAAAAAAAATCTAAATACCGTTACTCGTCGCTCGCTCAAAAAGTGAATAAATGCGTTACTTGTTACCGACTCTCAAAAGGAACGCGTGAGTTATCTGAAAAGTAACGAGTTACTTTTCACGTTACTCTGACGACCAGAGGCCCAAGTGTTTTGTTTTATGGTTCATCGTTTTCTATTTAGTAGCCGTTGCACTTAAGCAGTAGCTATCTCTCGAAGTCTTCATCGGTTATGTTTCCCCGCTTCCTCGGCCATGAATCACGGCCCGTGATGAATGCATCGGTTCCCTCCTGTCTTTTGTATTATCTGCAATTTAATTGGTCAGCTTCAATATCAACGACTAACGTCTTTTCATCTGCGTTACCTAAACTATTAGTTCGCCTAGGCCTTTGTTATCATGAAGTTACCCACATGCCCTCTTTCTGTGCGCGGCCCGTGCTGGGCTCATCATAGTCCCGGCTGTTGGTATCTCGAGCAGTGCGCCGAAACGTAGGTAAATTCAATGCTACGACAATGCTACGTGATGAGCGTGGCATCATTCACTACAGAAGTGACGCCCCGAACCACCAGAATATAGACAACGGTGCTGCTGCTTTCGAGGCAAAGATCAGCGCAGAAGTTAGAGTAAAAATTCACGCATCTCCACGAAGTGAATCATGATGAGTGGGCGAAGCACTGGGGATCGTTCTTACCGTAAATCACCCCACCCGTGACAATTGCCCACTCGCGCATGTAAAGGAAGTGACAACGCGTGTGTACAGTATATACAATTCCATTCCAATACAATACAATTCAATTTAATCCAATCCCATCCAATTCATTTCAATTCAATCCAAATCCAATCCGATCTGGTCAAATCCATTTCAATCCAATCCAAATCCAATTTAATCCAATTCAATCCAATGCTCCTCGCGCATGCGCAGCACGGCTCTCCAGGAGCCACGCGAAACTGCTCTCTCTCGCTCTCTCTGTCTCTCTCTCTCTCCTTCTCCCTCTCTAACCATTTTACGCGAATTAGAGTTGATAGTTATGGTTTTTGCTTTTCTTCTCGACGGTTCGACATAAACATATTCGGTTTATACTGATGTGCGCACGGGCGCCAACGGACGGTCCTAAGGTGCTCCGCACCTAAAACATGACCGTTTAAGCGGTGCTGTACACGTTACTCCTCATAAGTAACGAAATATCGTTACTCGTTACTTCACCTTAAAAGGAACTAAATATGTTACCCGTTCCTTTTGTAAAGTAACTAAATTCGTTACTCGCTACCGAAAATAGTAACTAGGTAGAAGTAACTCGCTCCTTGTATCTCGTTGCGTACATGCCTGCGAGTCAGGGGCTATGATGGAGGGGTTGCCTTCAACGGGTATACGAGGATGCAGCGGTACCGTCGGTAAATATAAGCTGGTCTGCACCGACCTCATACAGAACATGTATTACGTCAGGCGAAGAAATTTAAGCTTTACGGGTGACATGAACTGCAACATATGGGCACGTGCAACCATAGACAAATGAAAAGCGAACACGAAAATATGAACCAGAACACGCAAAATGGGAGAATGTGTACGGTTCGCGTAGATCACATAATGGCGCGGTTGTGGCATATTTGGAAAGTCAAATTTCCAACCTTTGATACTGTTATGAAGCCATAGGGCAATTTAACGTGCTTGCAAAGAAATTGCGCAGACTGTGTGTTCTGGTTCATATTTTCGCGCTTGCATTTCGTAAATCCATGGCTGCACATGACGCTTGTTTAGCATTGATTCAGAGACGAACAAAATAACAAGTAACGCTTAGGGTCCTTATCATCGCCGTCATTATCATCTTTTGCATGCCAGATTGCACAACGAACGCCTCTGCTAGTGACTTTCAAGTTCCACCAGCTCATATCTCTCGTACTACCCTAGTCTCACTGTCCCTGAACTCGATTCCACCCCTATTTGGGCTGATGCAGAAGACTGACTTAAAGTTGGCTGTTAATATCGGAAGTTGGACCTGAGTGGCCGTTTAGTGACTTCCGGTATGTTGCCAAAAGTAAATGTGTTCAGCAAATGAAGCAGTGGAAATGTGTTTGTTCGTCTTGACCGAATTCGTCATGCGATTCCGCACTCTTAAGTGAGAAGCGGCGGGGATAAAACAAGCAAGTTTAACTCAGCGGGCATATCTTCCTCAGAAGCGCGTATTGTAAAACACTCGAACACATCATTTGAACAAGCCTAATTATTCAACGGCTGTGTAATAGAACCCCTCCCCATTGCATAATGGTTTCAGGACGGGATTTTCAAGCGGTACACAACTGTTCCGAGTTTACACATTGCATCGCAGCTTCTACTAACTGGGGCATCAAGAATGATTGTGGATTTCTAGCAGCCATTCGATTTCGGGTGACATGTCTTGTTGATGCTTCGCATACCGAGCGCTCTCTGATTCGGATCGAAGCCTACCTTTCCAAAAACAAACAAAAAAAAATATCCCGGGCCTTCTCCACCAACGTAAAGCCTGCGGAGGGGCGAAGCATGCAGTGTATAATGTATCCTTGGCGCATTGGCGTTTTTGCCGATGGAGATGAAAACATTGGGGGGTAGAGATATACAGCTTTGCTGTAAAAGTCTCTTGTCTTTGAAGCACGAAGCTCTCTATCACGAGGCGTAAACGAGTGTTCTGGTGTTTTTTTAGTAGATGTTACGAAGCGCTCCAGCGGGAGGCGTGCACGAGTGTCCCGGTGTTTCTTTAGTACGCGTTACGTTCTCGCGCGAGGCGTAAACGAGTTTCCCGGTGTTTTAGTACCGTAACTACATGAGACGATGGTTACGACGACGACAGAAGACCCCAACAGCCCCAGCCCCTAAGGGGCTTCGCCCCCCCCCCCCCCCCCAAAAAAAAAAAAAAGAGCAGCTGGCGTGGTTCGATGTGCTCGTCAATGCTTGTGTGTGCAGGGGTTCCGCAAGGGCGTGTTTTGGGGCCCTCCATTTTCTCATTTTTTTTATAAATGGTGTTTCTGACCATAACTTTAGCCGCGTATGGTCTCGCGCTGATGATTACTTTACCGTGACTTTACCAGTGACATCGATCAGTAGCAGTATGGCCCCAACGTTGTTGTCTCTTGGCGACATTTGTGGAGGATGGCTCTCAATCTGTCGAAATGTATTTTAGTAAAATAAATGAACAAAAAGCCTCAAATTTCACCCAATCTGGGGCTTATATATTTTTCTTCTGGCAAACTGTCCTGAAACGTTCATTTTTGTTACTTGACACTAAGTGCTAGTCGCGTGCCAAACTTTTTGAGGAGCAATTTTAGACAGGCACCAACTGAGCTGGAAGAAACACGGTAGTGCATGTCCGATGTGCGCCCCATGTTATAATGTATACGCTTGAAGGGCCTCAGGGTCCCTTACTCAGGGTGTACCTACTTACCTGCGTGCACTGTACATATCTACAGTCTTTAAGAAAAAGTTCTAGGCCATGCCGAAAGTGCATAGGCCGCAAAAAAAAAAAAATTATTGTGCAAGCGTACGTCTCGACTCTCAAGCGAGGCTGAATCGTTTTATGCTGGAAAGATAGAGAAAACGCCTTTCGTTCTTGCTGTCACAAAACGGTTTCGTCACAGGTAAGGGTTAAGCCTATTCTTTCAATATTTTGTGGTCCAGAAGCGCTGGTCCGGGTCTAGAAAATGTTGACAAAGACTACGTGTACGTGGGTGTAATTTGGGCGCGCGCATGCGTGCGCGTGTGCGTGCGTGCGCGTGTGCGTGTGCATGCGCGTGCGTGACCAGTGCTGCCCATTCTAGTCGGAAAACAGTTGGCATTAACATTGCCATTGTCAGCACCTCGCCTCGTTTCCTCCTATTAATCCCTCGCTTCATCGTTTTTTTTTTTTCGCTTTCGTCTCATCATTGTCATTTATCTAGCTTCTGGCGTGATTCCGATGCAAACGCGCGCCGGCCTTTTAATTCTTTGCGCGTTTCCTCCTCTGTCATCAGTGCTTATCGTCTGTAAGCAGCGATCACATCCGCACGGGCAGCCAGATATGATGCTCACCCTATACACAGCCCTTTGATACAACCGATGGGCTGCTGCCGTATAAAACTCGGCCGTAAAATTTCACAAGTGCCGTAGAATTTCACAAGCGAGCGCTCGCTTCCTTCGGGCGATCCGACGCCGTGCCGATCGTGACGACTGCACAGGCGTCAGATCGCCCGAAGCAAGCGAGCGCTTGCTGATGCATTTCGTTTTCGTTCCCCGATTTTATTTCTTTCTCTTTTATTTTATATCGTCCTCCATCCGCAGCACCCTTTTCCTGCCGTCTGATTCAAACTGTGGCCGACTATGCGAACGCGCAAGCCCGTTTCGAGTTCCGTGCCCGCCGCCCCGATACCAGCTGCGCAGGTGCGCGGTGTTCGGGACAGCCCTTTCTTGCGTCGACATGTACCCCAACACCCCGTAGGTTCGAAGAAGGCCTCAGACCTGCGCCACAACACCGCGTTCAACTTAATGCTCCCAGCACCAACCTGTTGAATAAAACAGATCCTGCAGAAACGTTAAGACGTAGACTAAGTCACACACGTCTGATTACTTTGCGTACTTGTATGTACAATTTGTTGGGGGCCTTCTGTCCAGAGGGGTTATTGCTTGCGAAGCAGTGAGTGAGAGAGAGTGCGGCGCTATTGGTTGGGACGGGGAGGAGAGGCGTGCAAGGGAGGAGAGAAGGGCTTTCGCCGTCACCTGCTCTCAGCGGGTCACGCTTGACCGATAGCTTTGTTCGCATGGGCGAAGTTCGCCCGCCCGCCTTGACTGCCACCGGTGTGCCCGGCGGGAGACGACTTCATGCGGGAGGGCCCGCGCGTTCCTACACCCGGGGCCACCCGTGCATTGTGGTGCGATTGGGAGCTCGAATGATTTTGGCTGGCGGAGAAACACCGTCGAATAAGGGTAAATTCACGCGTGCAGTTAGTGGTTCCAGCTATGAAAACTCGCCAGGCGTACTATATCGCTTGGAGGGCCCACCGCGACAAAATAGAACCCGGATTAATTTGAAAAAAAAAAAAAGAACTTAGCCTTGCTGACTCAGTGAGCACCATTCATGGTGCCACCAAACAGCATCTTTATTCGAAAAAAAAAACCGCCTGAAATATACTCACAATACTTTCAAACTCCGCGCCACACGGACTGTCCGGGTGACGCAATACAGGAGCAGTAGAACAGTTATCAACGTCCTAAATGCACGTCAGCATCCAAGTGAATTTGGAATCAAACGGACAGTGGCCCCACAGCCGTCGCCGCGCAATGCTTCTTGGCGGTCGCCTTCGTCGGTGGCCGCCAATTGCACAAACAAGATCCGATGACGTCATAGAGACCCGGTCAACACACCAGGACAGAAACTGGCTGGGGAGCCACCCTGCAGTCATGCGTTTTTCTTAATATCTCCATTAATTGTCTGAAGTTAGCTTTAAGGAAGGAAAAAAGGAGGCAGGTGAAATTCAGGAAAGTTAGCCTGGCTACAGCCTAGTTTGCTATCCTGCACGCGGGAAAGGGAAAATGGGAAAAAATGAGAAAGTAGAGAAATGAGAAAGGTTGGAGCGTAGAGTAGACAGGCAGGTACCTATGTCTTGTGCTAGGGCACTAAACGTTCACGTTCAGTGGCTGTCACTGGAATTTTTCGTTCTATAGTCTTGTGTTTTGGCTTCATCGGCCGCAGTAAGCGTATGAGTTCCTTAGCCGCCTTGTTAGCTGATTACAGGAAGGCCAGTGACATAAAATCTTCTCCGAAAATGGCCGCCGAGAGTCCAGGTTGCACAGTGCTGACGACAGCTTCTTTCTTTCAGACGAATAACGCCAGCACTCACAGAAAACGTGGCGTGCCTCAAGTCCCACACTCCTTACTCGCTGCAATTCTTATCAAGTAGGATCAAGCATTTGTAAATGCCACCCCGAGCCAGAGGCGACAAAACAGTCTTTTAACACCGAAGCCCTTTAGCAAATCGTAATTTTTCGTGTCCGCAGTTAAAAATACTAAGAAAATGCCGAGCGCGAACCTCGCGGCGGGACCGCCC